>JAHDVF020001106.1:4307171-4385039 GCA_022606425.2 Lepidostoma basale | reverse complement strand
TCTTTTTAACCATTCTTCCCTTATCCATTTGTTCTATACGTCCAAACTATCTTAGTGACCTTTTCTTAATTTTATTTAGGATGCATTCATCTGTCTTACATTCCTTTCTAACTTCTTCATTGGGTATTCTATCATACATTGTTCTCGCGGCAAAATCGGCTTGTCATGACTTTTCCGATAATCCAGGCATTTTCTACGCAGACCATGGTTCACTTTAATCAGTTGTTGGTGGTAGTGGGTGGCCTTTAATGTTGTTTTATTCTATAAAGCAGTTTAACTCAACTCATAATTTCCATTACTTGAAATAATAATTATACTATAAATAGCCAAAAACCCAAATATCACCAAAAAGAGTACGAGAATATTTAAATACAAGAGAACGAAAGAAGAATTCTTCGATTCTCTCTGAAAGTAATTTTAAATGCACACGATGCGCATGCCCTAGAATGTTACTGGATTATTTTGAATTTTGTTCTGATTATTGTTGTACAGTTGTGTAGAAAATAAAAAGAGTACAATTTGGTATTGTTTATTATGAAAATAATTTACATTTAAATCATCACGTTTATAAATGGGTAATAATTAAATTTTATAATTAATTTCCGTACAGATGCGCAGTCAGAGCTCGTGTGCCTCCCTGATGGTCAAGGTTCGCTGGTGCGGAGCATGCTCAGGGATCTCCGAGATGGCGTGCCCCAACTTCTGCCTCAACGCTGCGAGGGCGTGCCTGCCTCTTTACGCTGACATCTCTGCCGATTGGGATGCTTTCGTCGGTGAGTTCCCCTATTTATTTTTTAATTTCAAACACCTATTTAATTTTTAATTTCAAATTTTTATCCTAGGGATTGAATTGCAGCAAATTTTGCTTCCACGTCACTCTGTCTTGTGCAGACTGCATCCAGGTCTGACATGTCTGTTCAGGTCATCCTTCCACCATAGTTGCGGTCGCCCTGTGGTTCTCTTTGCCATCCATGGTCTCCAAATCAGCAGTCTTCGTGTCCATTTTTCGTCCGAGTTTCTGGCTACATGACCTGCCCATTGCTACTTTAGAGTTGCTACCCGGTGGATGATGTCAGTGACCTTTATTTTTTCTGTCACCTTATCGTTTTTGACTCTGTCTCTTAGGCTTATTCCTAACATGGCTCTTTGGGTCACTCGTAGTTTCTCGGCACTCTGTTTGGACAATGTTTCTGTATCGAGGCCATAAGTAGCAACTGGCAGAACACACGCAAGGTGATCCGCTGATAGATAGTTAGTCAAATTTATCCTATTGGAATTCAGAGAAACCGGATCATAGTTAGTTAAATATACCAATTGACAACCGGGCGGTAGTTACATTTATTCAAATGACATAAATAATCCTTTGTTTTAGGTACTTGGTTTTGTAAGCTCTTGATGTATAGATAATTTATAGTTCAATTTTTATAATTAATAATGTAATGTATATATATTTTTCAATTGATCCCTTTCTTATGATATTTTACAATTTCAGATGCAATGGACAAAGTGGCCGATAGACTGTTGGGCCCCTTCAACATCGCCATGGTCGTGGAGCCTATCGACATAAAAATATCCGAGGCCATCATGAACTTCCAGGAGCACTCGCAGGAGCTTTCGGAGACTGTCTTCACAGGGTGCGGGAAACCAGTTCTGGGCCCGCGTCCGCCCGATACCGGATACTTCCCTGCGGGGCAGAGACTTACGAGGAGCGTGGATTACCAGCCGTATCCAGAGTCGAAAAGATTCAACGACAATAGCGACGATTTCGAAATCGAGACATCGGAAGAGAGCCTGCTGAAGAAGAACCCGTTCATATTATCAAGAGGAAGCTCGCGTAAGAACCTATTGGACAAGCACGAGCGAAATGAAGATTTTAAATCCAAGATGAACGTCAACACGAAGGTCGACGATAACAATGATCTCTTTTCTGAGGACAGCGAATATTCGCGCGGTAAAAACTTTGACAAGCGGATGGTCTATGAACGGCTGGTCTCCGGTTCCAGGAGTAAGCGTGAAGCCGACCCGGACCCCGTGAAGAATTCGAAGGAGATCGAATTCGAGACGTATGATTTTTATTCGCAGTCGCAGCGAGGTAACGGCGGGAGGAGGCGCGGGAACAAGAAGAAGCAAGGTGGAGGCAAGAAGAAAAATCAAGAAGGTACGAAATATATATATTTTAAAATCTTTTATCCGGATCTATCTATCCAAAAAACTAAGATGGAGGTGCACAATCGTGTTCTTGACCCTTTTGCAATGAAGTGAATCATGGAACTGGCAAAAGAAAGATAAAAGTAGAATAAATGCAGTTGAATTGTGCCAAGTTAAAACCTGTGCCTATTTGGTAAAAAACACAATTTTTTCGCATTAGTATTTTTAAAGTAAAATCTGTCAATAGTGTCGAATGAAAATATAAAAGAGAATGCAGTGCGAATGAAAATGTTAGGAACACTAAGATGGTTTCGACACATGGAAATAATGAATGAAGAAAGAATGGTATAAAAAAGTATTTGTTAATGAGTTTCGTAGTTTTAAATAATAAAATAAATCTTCTCTTCTTCTTCTTTGCTAGCCTTCTTCCCTCCACTGCTGGATATAGGCCTCTTCCAATTTCTTCCACTCGTCTCTATCCTGCCCCCTTTGTATCCAATATTTTCCAACCCTTTTGATAATATCATCGGTCCATCTCATCGGTGGCCTTCCGACACTTCGCCTATTTTCCCATGTTCTCCAACTGAGTATCCTGGGTGCCCATCTGTTGCCACCCTGTCTAGCCAAGTGTTCAGCCCATTGCCATTTCAATTTTGCCACTCGGTCCATGACGTCAGCAACCCTGGTGCGGCGTCTGATTTCTTCATTTCTTATGCGGTCACGCAAGCTCACACCAAGTATCTGTCTTTCCACAGACCTCTGAGTACACTTGAGCTTGTGGACACTTTTTGCTGTAAGAGTTGTCGTCTCTAGTTCGTATGTCATCATGGGCAGTATACACATATCGTAGACCTGTCTTTTGTTTATATAAATTAATATATAATCAAATTTAATTAATAAATAAAGTGATTTTTTTTGCATGGTTCTCACAAAATTACCTGGAGGTAGGGCAGTTAATTATGAAATTTTTAACGTGTGTGAAAAAATAAGTTAAACCTTATTACCAATTACAATTGTACAGTGAACCAGGTTTTTAATGGGTTGAAAATCTTTACTTCTGTGAATATTTCACAGGCTGCAACTAGTTTTAATTAAATTTTGTTAAACAGTTGTAGACGAGACGGCCAACGCCCGGCCTGACGAGACTTCCCTGGAGACGGGAGGCGAGTCCCGCTACGGCCCCACCTTGGACCGGATGGTGCGTGAAGTGAGGCAGAAGGTCAAGGACACCAAGAAGATCTGGCAGAGGCTTCCGCAGGTCTATTGCGAGTCCATATCCGCACCAGAGGCCGAGGAAAAATGCTGGAACGGTACACACGTCGCGAAGTAAGTCACATGTTATGTTATATTTAAGACTGTTTTGTTATCATAGTGAAATATCAACGATAGCGAAAATGGCCGCCTTATTATTATTATTTTGTTGAATACCTCTTTACATCTTTACATGTCGTCACCGAGTAAGAGGGTTCCAACTAACAAAATTTCGCATTTGGTTTTTTTTCGTGAAAAGGGTTCTTACTAACCTTATCTACATATACGCGTACAATTAAAAAAAACATGTAATAGTATTGTCATTTTGATGTTACGAAAAGAATCAAGTTCCATCTGATCATTTAAAACACACGATTCACTGAAGAAGGATTCATTTACACTTATAACTTTATTATTCCAACTTTCGCCAGAGAAAATTTACACGCTTCTCGGTAAAAGAGTTTTATCTGCTTCAGATGGAACTCTTTTATTCCAAGATGCACACCCGAAACCAACAAAACTTTGACTTCATTTTTCTCAGCTTTTTACTTTTGACAGTTGGAACCTTCTTACTCTCAGGTGACAATGTGGTGAATTGATGTAAAGAGTGGAAAAAAGTACATAAAAAGAAATTTGCATAGAAACATGTGAATACAAATCTATTTTCTTCTGTGTTTGCCATCACTCTGTGTTGTGGATTTACATTCGTATAACATATGGGAAATTTTATACATAAATAATAGAAATATAACTTTAAATAATCTAGAAATTTTGGAAATCAAAAAGGCCATTAAAAACAATGAAGATATTATAAATAACCGACTAAACTTAACTTCTAGAGCTTCTAGCTTAATCAATAAAGTTGTTATAATTGTAAAATAACTATTTCAGGTGTCTCAAATTTCCTTTCCATAGAACACCACTAATCAGTAAAGTTGTTATAATTGTAATAACTATTTCAGGTACCTCCCCCCACTTGCTGGTGAGGGTACGGCTGCTCTGGCCACCAACCCCGAGCTTAGGGGTAGCGCTGCCGGTCCTGTCCCAGCGGCCAGTACCGGGGTTACCCCAGCTGTCTCCCTTGTATCAACGCAGCAATTTAACCTCAAGGCCATCATAGGCAAGCTGAAGAATGCCTACAACGGACTGGATGTTTTATGGACTGAAGGAGGTAAGTTTGTCATTGTGAGAATGCCATGTGTAAACCATTTTTTTCCTTTCTATATTAAATTATCTTTCTTTATGGATTCTTTCTTCTCATGGAAAGAATGAATGGTATAGAAAGTCTATGTAAATAACATAAATGGAACTAGAAGCAGAGGAAGACCGAGGGAAATGTAGCACCATATGTCTGCGACATGAGGAGTCAGAGTCGTCAAAGACAGCACAGATTGTTTTATTTGCCGCGCTGCAGAACCAACCTGCCAATGGTTATGCCTGTGGGTAGGGCAATCTTATTGCTTATTCGGGTCGCCTCGGAGTTCGATATGTTTCATGATAGTGTGAGTTGCCTCGAGGATGCAATATCAATGTTATGATTCTTTCTAATTCTTGAGCTTATTTTTTTATGCTTCTCTTTTAAATTCTTATAATGTAATTGCAAAAGATCTAGAATTATATGTCTGTAATGTTTGTAATTTTTATTAAATTAAATGAAAAAATTTAACGTGTGTGCATAACACAATGTATGAATGTTGAGGAAGCTAGAGAAGTATGATATGTCAGAAAAGAATAGAGTGTGGCAGTCTATTTGTTATGCGTACCCTTTTGGGGAGACGGGATGATGGTTAGTTACTTAGTTATAATAACTAATTTGTTGTTTCGGTTTCAGAAGACTCCGCATTCCTCACGTTTGGATCTGGGTCCAGTTCTGGAGACGACATAACCGACGACGATGACACCGAGGAGTCCGGAGGTCCGCCGGACCAGGAAGAAGGCTCCGGACACCACATACCCGAAGAGCCCAAGTTCCCGGTCAAGGAACCGGACCAAGACATATCCGAGGAGACGGATACGTACAACCCGCCGATCGTGAGCAATAACGACCCAGACACGGGCATCATTGACGAGAACGAAGATATAGACCCCGAGATTGATGAACGGAACAGCATCGACGCGGAGAAAGAGCAGCCGACCGGCTCGGGAGCAGATCCGAAAGAAGAGATGTCGTTGCAACGTGCCATGATTACTTATCTATTCCCCATTGTTTGCGTTTGGTTCGGCGGTATTATAACCGACATCGCTTAAGTGACAGTAAAACTGTGATGTGTTTGTGACAGTTGAAACTTATAAGTCGGATTGTTAAGTGAGTGCTTAGGAGATGCGCTTTATAATTTATGATTTTTTAAAGCTTTTGTACAGATTGCAAAATTACCAATGAAAATTATGTTTGGGTGTGAAAATTATCAGTTATAATTGATATACCAGTTAGTCACTTAAGGACATAAAAGGATTTAGTTAAATGTAAATATAACATTAATATTTTAATTGTATAAACTGCCATCTATCATCGTAAAATGTAAGCTCACACAAATGTGATTATATAAAGTCTTGCTTGCAGATTGTCTCTTCAATCGTAAAACATTACTATTTTTGTAATCAGATTCTTTATAGACATGTATATAATTGCATGTTTTCTTTAATGGGTTACTTTAGAAAAGGCATAGAATTACAATTGGGTGCCATTTAAGTACTTGAGTTCTTGATCTCCGCAATTCAAATCATTTAAAATGTGATCATTCACATTTTAAATAAATAAAAAGAACATCTGTACTCTTTTGTTTATGATTGATTTCACAATATATTTATATTGTATGTTTCTTCTTTATAAAAACACGTGTTTAACAAATCCTTTTATATCCTTTACTGTTTGATAAATCGTTTATTATTTTCGTATTACTCTTATTAAAATATTCTTAACATGTTGACCGCTATATAAACGAAATATGATTCGGAATGTTTTGTTTAAGAGTATTACAAAAGAATATACGAATTATATTCCAATTGAACTGATTAAATAAATTATTTTTGAACGGTGCCATTTTGGATGGATTCGGTGGGCAGGTAAAGGTAGATGATTCGAGGTGTCGAAGTTTGCAATCAAAAATATTTGTGATTGGAATTATCTGTAAAAAAAATGACTGAAATTTTTTTTTGACTTATTTCCGCTTTTATTATATAATACATTAGAATATAGTGATTTAGTTTATAATTTTCTGTATACAAAATTAGTCATACGAGATTCGGGTGAACTCTTTCACGGCCATCTTTGATAAAAACACTTTTAATTAACAGGGTGCCTTCATTGAAATTCAATACTAAATGTCTTTTTCACGTGTAAGTATAATTATTAAGGTCTTTTATACTAAATATACGTCACATCATAATGGCATTTTACAATTTTATAAAGAATATTTCTTGAATATAGATATTTCTAGCATTTTTATTACATGCTTTATTACTTTATTTCTGTGGAATCACGGTTGAAACCAAAACACCTCTCTAATTTGAAAAACTAACCTCAAATTTTAAGTTAATATTGACAGGTGTTATATTTCGTAAAAAGAACACTGCCAATTTTATACGGATGAAATATGAAATTAAAACCTTCTTCTTCTTCACTTTTGGTAGACTCAGGAGTCTGTTATTTCAGGCAGGTCCTCTTGACACGCTGAACTCCAGCTTTCTCTCCACCGTTTCGGGGGTCTTCCTGGTCGGCGTCGTCCGTTTGGCGTTCCGTGGAGAGCTATGTATGGTATCCTATTTGAGCTCATTCCTTCTACATGTTGATGCCAGTATCGCCGTCTTTGACGTCCCCATCTGACCACATCTTCGACCTCGCAGATTTCTCGGATTGCTGTATTCCTAACTCGATCACGTAGGGTTTTGCCAGCTATAGCGCGGAGTGTTTTCATCTCGGTTGTCCTGAGTATGCTCTTTGACTTGACAGTGTCTGCCCTCGATTCAATGCCATATGTGAGGATTGGTCGCACACAGGTCTTATAAATGCGTACCTTGCTGTCAGTCCTCATGTCCTTGTTTCTCCATATGACATCATTCAGGCAGCCTGCAACCGCTGCAGCCTTATCTACCTGTGACCTTACTTCTCTGGGGAGGTTATTAGAGCTGGTTATTTCGCTTCCGAGATATCTGAATTGGAAATAAAATAATATTTTTAAATATTATTTCTATCTTCAAAATGGTGGATGTTGTGGTGGCTACATTTTATTTGAAATTTCATTGACCACTTAGAAAATCTTTTTGTTTTAAACCAGACAGTTTTTTAATCTTACACATATAAATTTATGTATTATAGATTACGCATGTTTGAGTTTTTGAGGTGTATCTATTTTTATCGTTTTTCTATGGTTTTGTGCATTTATATGTTGCTTATTCAACATTCCTTTTATTTATCTCAGGTTTGTCTTTTGTTTTACTTATTATATAATGTAATTAATGCATTTTTAACATCTTGAAGGTAATCTTTAGACAATATCACCGAATTATTACATAAAAATATGTATAGATATTGAAATATTTGATTTTTAAATTTAGAAACTAAAATTCCATTTTTACTTTGAATATTCTCACAGAACTATTTATAATTTTACACAGTTTTAATATACCTTGTTCCATTTTTTATTTGAATGTTTTTAATTATTTTAGGTGCCATACTTTTATATGACTTATTTGATTAACATATATTTCTTTGATACAAAAAATAATAATGACAGATTATAATTTTTTTCCTTGTATATATAAAATATGTAAAAAAATATTTTAGCTATCTAGATATAAATACTAACTCTTTTCAAAAATCAAAATTATTTATTTATTTAATGTATAATTTTTTAATTTTAATTTCAATATAAAAAAATATCTGCGTTTCTTTTGCATTTAGCTATAATAATAATAAAAAAAATGATATGACTGATAATATTTTTTTTTGTTAAATGAAAAATGATTTATGTAAAATAAACTCTAGGTTATCTATGGTTATCGTAAAAAAGAAACATTCTATTTTTAAATTACACCGTTTTTTTATCGTTTCAAATAATTAAAGCATATTTCTGCGGTGTTTGCTCTTTGACTAACTATGTATGTCTTATTAAAGATATTTGAAGCGTTCTTCAAAATGGTTGCTTCTCAAATACCTCTAGCAAAGATATAATTCAGTTTGTTACATCCAAACTACTCCCGATCCCTCCACACTCCTCCCTACCTGGATAGTCAGGTCTAAATGTCAGACCCAACCCTCTACATCCTCCAAGAAACCCTTGTCTCACCATCCAATCAATATCCAACCATAAATTCCAAGAAAGAAATTTCTAACATGTGGGTGAACTCACTTGTACTCCCAAGAATACAATATCCAAGATATCCAAACTTCAATAGAAATAGAACATATCGCACGCTTAATAGAACACTGGCTTAACTCAAAAAAGCAATTTTGCTCAAACTGACATGAGTCAGTGTTTTAACAAAAATAGTCGAAAAACACGTACGAATGAAAAAGACCGATATAGTGTAATGGAGGTCAATTGGCGGGATTTTAACTTAATTTTAACGCGAAACGATGGATAGCGTTAACACAAGCCTCTGTCTAATGTTAACTCAATTATGACCTAAACCATAATCGGTCAGTTTACTATTAAGCGTGCGACATGTTGTTTTTGTCTTAATTTAAAATTTATTTGATGTTCTTCTCTTCTTCTTCCTCGACTTATTCCCGTCCACTACTGGACAAAGGCCTCCTCCATTTGCTTTCATGTCATTCTGTCCTGTGCAGACTGCATCCAGGTTATTCCGACGTGTCTGTTTAGATCATCCTTCCACCGTAGTTGCGGTCGCCCTGCACTTCTCTCCGCCGTCCACGGTCTCCAAGTCAGCAGTTATTATTTGATGTTACCAGTTTAGAAAAATAATTCTTGATTTGAAATGTGAAGAATGTTAAACAACGCAACACAAACATTAAGTCATGTTTCCGTGATTTATTATGTGTCGCCCGAGTGATCCATATTAAATATTTGAATAATTTACATTCAACTTGATCTCATTCAATTGGTGGATTTGTTCCGGATAACCCCGAGTTTATTTTACGGTTATGTATTTTGTTTGTTAGGAATAATCGTGCCGGTGTAAAGCAATTGCATTTATTAACCAATGTTTGTACAGAATATCTTATAAGTAGGAAACAATAAACTTAATTGTTACTTGTATTAATTATTAAGTTTAGATATTAGTTTTTGTAAATTTTGTATAATAGTTGTTGTAAGAGTATCCATTCTGTAATGAATGTTTGGATTTAAGTATAACGAATGAAACAATTCTTGTTTATTTTTTCTTTTACAAATTTATAACATAACATAACACATTTACAAGGCAGTCACTAATCAAGTGTGTATTGATTTGAAAATATATTTAAGATGTATTGTCTGTAATCAACTTGTTTGAAATTGTAAGTCTCTGACCTTAAGTAATACTAATTGTTTTTACAACATTTTGAATGTATACAAATACTTGTAGACGAATACTGGATTTTACCCATTGCGGGTTATCAATTCAAGAATCAATTGTATCACAATAGAGACGAAGATGCAAATTGGAATAAGAATATGGTGATCGAGGTGTTTACAGGACTTATGGACATAAGACTTATGGACATACTTAGGACATAAGTCTTGTAAACACCTCGATCACCATATTCTGTTTCCAATTTGCATTAATCCTTATACTAATTGTATTGTGTCCAAGTTGTACCGTGAGTCAGCGATGTGCTAATTTCATCAGTTTGATAGATATATCTCAAATACATTATCGCACTTCTATCATTCATACTGTTGATGGAGATTGCAACATTATCTGGTCATCATCAAAATCGTTGGTTACAGATGATTCTGATAGATGCGGTAACACTCTCAAATCAATAAATGTTCTTTATGCTTCTAAAAAGAGTACGTCTCCCTAGACATTTGATATATTGGTGCTAATATAATTTTTACTATTCTTACTAACAAAGGTATAACAATATTTTAAATTTTATACCCATCTTTTGCATATTATTCAAATTCTAGGGAGTATTTTTAAACTCATTCTTCAAAACCAATTGCATCTGTAAATTTAAACGAGTCACTAAACTGAAGATTTTTATACATTTAATAATGGTTTTTTAAAGTACTGTGGTTTAAAATACAATTTAAACCAAGGGAGAGCGTGGAATCAATTTGTAATGGACCATGATAACTATGTGTAGTATTTTAAGCATGAAGGCATTGATACAAAATACAAGCTAACTACTGAAATGTGTATTGAACTTTTGTATACCCGGGAAAGTTTAACACCCCAATAAACTGTCGAATCCATAGATGTTTATATAATAAGATACCCAGTGTTCATAAATTTCACTCATTTAAATGTAAAAAGAATTTTAAAAGAGTTCTACACTTGCATTTGTTATTTTTGTTTCGTTATAAATGTTTAATGCGTCATACACCTAAACCTCTATGCGATATTTCATGTGAACTTCAATATCAAAGTGTTTTTTGTTACATAATCTCATATTTAAATAACATTTGATATAATGCCCAAATGTGCAATAGCCAATTCATTATATGTATCCGTGTTCCCTGTGAAATGTAAATAAAATTGTTGTGATCCTAACGAACTATGCATGTTTTTTATTACTTTTCTTATTTAAAATTTTGATTCAATCTTCACATATAATATAGTGTCAATAGTTCATTTTTTAAACGTAATGTTTAGAACATATCGTATAAAAAAGGTTTAGGCGTATTTCATATTTTGTTCCATCGTCTTTTGTTTTGTCAACAGTATACAATATTTTGAGCTTGTTTCGTGCTGACCTGTGTTAAGCAAACTTGTATTCAAAAGTCAACTATTTTGAATGACGCTTAGGTTCAATTTTTCCCGTATCTCGCTTGACACAGGGCTGACATATACGTATGTGTTATACAGTGTGTTTCCATGTTTGGATATTGTGAAGTGGACGTGAGTGTATGATTGGTACTCAATTAGTGTGTAAATTATGTATGGATTCAATTCTCATGGAATTAAATTATTTAAAATGGAACCGTATACGTAAAATAAGAACCTTGTGTTGTTTATATATGATCACTTTTACAGATTCTTAGAAAAATATATATGAAAGTGAATCTACAATGTTTGTTTTCATTTATTTGCTTTCTTCCTTTTAATTATTTCTAACCTACAAAAAATATAGTATTTTACTGGAATCTCTTGATGCTAGACATGCTGCTGAGATGATGTTAAGATGGGTAAGAAAAAGGAATTACATGGCTAGATCACATAAGAAATGATTTAGCACAGTGCTAGGTAAACTCACAAGCCATTCAATGAACTACAGCGGGACATAAAAGGAAAATAGAGTAGATTAAATGTGGTCTGGCACCCCCTTGCTGTTGCCGTTTTTCTTTAGATGTAAGCCCCGGATGGACCGGGGACAGGCCCAGGAAAGAGTAGGGTGATGAAAGGGCATGGCTATGCCCTATAACAGCCTCGGGTTTGTGGCGGGAACTTCTATGTTCCTTAAAAAAAAAAAACTCGTAATCCAAATATCGAGAGTACAAAGATTTTTTACTTATTTTGAAAATCAAATTTGTTTATGAGAACCATATTTTCAGAATTCATTAAAACTATGAAACGAGACATACTGACCTTCGTGGCCGAGTGGTAAGTGCTTTGACTGCCACACCGTATGTCCCGGATTCGATTCCCGGCGATGGCAGTGTGATTGTCACACTGTCTTTGGTCTGGTGAAGAATTCACGTGACAATAATATGGCGATAGATTAACTACCTATCACATGTCACGAGAATCAAAATGATATCTATACCCTTCACATAAATTTGGCTAGCGCTGTAATGGTGTAAAGAGCGATTTAACAAAATAATATTACTCGTATATAATATCTTACAAAATTGAACTTCTTCTTCTTCAAGTGCCCTGTCGGGTCCCCCCAACGTTGGCGATCACCTCGCCGAACCTGTCCTATTTGTATCTAAACCACTTTATTTGGTAACATCAATCGGTTTCGCTCCCGCCAGAGCTTCGTCAGGATGAGAGAGTAAACTAAACATTAAATCAGAGAACAACATATGAAGAAAGAAATATAAAATGGAGGGGTAGGAGAAAATGTGCGCGAGGATGAATAGAATGTTAGAACGGTGAGTCGTTGTCATCAACGAGAGTTTTGAAATAATAAATTATCAGAGAGATAATGCATCTCTTAGGGTACGGCCACACCGGAGTGCCTGGATAGGCGTCAAGAAACAGTTCGCTTGTGATCACGCCCTGTGGTGCGAACCCTGTATAGTGTGGCTGGTCCTATAGTATATGTTGGTTTGCTAGTTGCGGTGTAGCCATACCCTTTTAGGCAACTTCCACTATCACAAAATATGTCGAGATTGCTTTGATTGGTAGAACCAATGGCATGATGGTTCTGCTGCGTAGCAAATAAAACAAGCTGTGTTGTCATTGACATAGGTAATTATCAGGTACAAATTTACCTATATCACTCAGGACATCTGAGTTATGTATATGGCCGCTAATCACTTGAAAGAAGTGAATCACCAAGATATTCATCCTTCTCTCCAATGATTGGTAGCTTAGCATGACTATTGAAAGAAGGGTTGGGGCAGGCAATAAAGTGAACGCTGCATTTAAAATTATAATGGCAAAAAAAAGTCTATCAAAAAAGGTAAGATCATAATTATATTCACATAAGTCTGAAAGTAATGCATGGAACTGGCAAAAGCAGTAGGAATGAAGGTATTATGAACGGGACATTAATATGTTTTAGACACATGGAAAGAATGAATGAAGAAATAATAATAAATAAAGTATATGTTAACGATGTAATTGGAACAAGATAAAGACAAAGACCGAGGAAAACATGGCATGATCAAATTAATACATATTAAATGTCGACCGTGTGAGGAGTCGGAGAAATCGATGTGTGTAAAAGACACCATGTATGAATGTTGAGGAAGCGAGAGATGTATGTCAGGAAAAAACAGCCCAGCGGTCCATTATTTCCGCCTATCCCTGAAGATTTGATGGATTTTCATAATTTTGCTCAATACTTGATGTAGTTCTTTTTCATCTTTTAAATATATCTTACTCTAAAAATTGATTAAAATTTATAGCACTATGACAACTACGAAAAGCATTTGACGTTAACAAATTAAGGAAAATTAAATATTTTGGCAGGCAGCGATGTATGTGGAAAATCGTCAAATGGTCTACGGGGCGAAAAAGCTTGGGAAACTCTAACTATGGCGGGCTTTCAATACATCTGATATCTGCAAAAAGATTGTTTCAGGCGTGGCACCCCGATTTGTGAAATACTGTATGTATATTTCTGTCCTGAATGCACTTTGCACATGACTGAGTGTTATGGACGTGAATTGAGGAGGCTTTTGTCCAGAAGTGTAGGAGATTAAGCTGAAGAAGAAGAATATGTATTTCTCTATGAAGAAATCTTTTTATGCGCACATTATCGACATGTACAGTATTAAAGAATACAGTGAAAAGTTTAATTTACATTGAAAAATGTGAAGTGTCCACTAGCAAAAGAAATCAAATGAAAACATTTTCAAGTGTCTTTCATAAGAAAACATCTCCCACAAGTTGACTTCCTCAAGATTTGTAGCTAGCCAATTTAGAATAACAGGGAGTTTTACACGGTAAAATGGAATTGGGGAAGTTTCCTTATTAATAGACACTAAGAATTAGGTAAGGTAAGTCGCTATACACAGAAAGCACTGCTAGTGTCAGAATAAATGGAGATCTTACAGCCTGGTTTGATATCAATAAAGGTGTCAAACAGGGTTGCGTAATCATCTGACATCATCAAGGATGTCCCCGTGGTTATTTAATCTGTATATGGACAAATGTATGAAAGAGCTGAAAGGGTTGGATGTAGGTGCCAAAATGAGCGGAGTGTCAGTAAGCTGTCTCTTGTATGCGGATGACGCTGTCCTTCTTGCAGACAACGAGCATGAACTACAAATCCTGGTGAATTGTATGTATGAGGTATGCATGCAAAATGATCTGATGATGAATGTTAATAAGTCCAAGGTAATGATTTTTGAAAAGGAAGAAACCACGACAGTCTGCAACATTAGCGTGAATGGTGAAAATTTGGAGCAAGTAGTTGAGTTCGTGTATTTAGGTAGTATGTTTACAAGAGATGGGCGAGTGGAGAGGGATATTGAAAGAAGGGTTGGGGCAGGCAACAAAGTGAATGGTGCACTTAAAGTTGTCATCGCAAACAAAAACCTATCAAAAAAGCTAGAATGGCAGTGCACAATGGTGTTCTTCTACCGATCCTTATGTATGGAAGCGAAGCATGGAACTGGCAAAAGAAGGATGAAAGTAGAATAAATGCAGTAGAAATGAGATCTCTTAGACGAATGTGTAGATACTCTGTGTATGATAGAGTGTGAATGAAAATATAAGAAGTGAATGCGGTGCGAATGATGGTGTCATGAACAAAATAATGAAAGGATCATTAAGATGGTTTGGACATATGGAAAGAATGAATGAAGAAAGAATGGTAAAAAAATTATATGGTAATGATGTAAATGGAACCAGAAATAGAGGAAGACCGAGGAAAACGTGGCACGATCAAATAAATCAAATATTGAATGTCGGCCATGTGAGGAGTCAGAGAAATCGACGCGCGTGCATGACACGATGTATGAATGTTGAGGAAGCGAGAGAAATATGTCAGGAAAGAAAAGTGTGGCAGTCCATTCTTTCTGCCTACCTCTTCGGGGAGACGGCGTGATGGTTGGTTAGTTAGTTAGTTAGTTAAGAATTAGGTTCGGACATATGGAGCACATGAATGGAGAAAGAATGGTTAAGAAAGTATATGTTAATGGTGTAAATGGAGTACGGAGTCGAGGCAGACCGAGAAAAACATGGCATGACCAAATTAATCAAATTTTAAAGGTTGGTCATGTTAGAAGTTGGAAGAATCAACGTGCGTGTATGACTCGCTGTATGAATGTAGAGGAATCTGGAGAGGTGTGCCAGGTTAGAGTAGTGTGGCGGTCCATTCTCTCTGCCTAGCCCTACGGGGAAACGGCGTGATGGTTTGTTGTTGTAAGAATTAAATATATTTTTCCGTTTTAAAACTGAATATTGCACATAAAATTTATGTATCATAATCGAACACCAAAATTTGGGGGGCATTTCTGAACACCCGAATACGTGTCGTGTTCATGTCACGTCGGGCAAGACTTGTTGTCATACTCAATCTGTCAAACAAACGTATTTACTTGATACGTCGGCCTGGATCGGCTGTACTTTACCGCAGGGTTTTCTCGTTTAGGCTTCAAAATTTAGTGAGTATAACATGGAATATTTTAATAAAACACTCTCATATACACTACGAACCAAATTTACTTGAATTTACATTGATTTTACTCGTACTTTCGCTGGGATTTAATTATAACTCTCGCAGACGTGGCAATTTGACCAGTTTGAAATCTGGTGCAATTGATTTTGAAATGTTTACGCTATTATTTTATAAGATGTATTTAATAACATATGTAAATGCATTGTATACTTAAATTAAATGACTTTTTTCGTTTTGGAATGCTGAGATTTTTTCCCAAATCGAATTGATTGTATTTTCACTCGACCATATTTTGATTGTAACTTCAATTGAACGTATTATACAATTATAATGTTACACGTTTTTATAATGTTTGTTTAAGTTTTGGTTTTATTTTCGTTTCTTCAAAGATTAAAATAAAATATATACAGTAATATATTTTTATTACAATTCCTTTTATAATTGATTCTTTATATGTTTTGAAATTAGAATTTTGTTTTTAAATTCATGCATTCTTATATTTAAATTTAAAAAAAGTTTTTTTTATAGAATTTCAAATTGTGTCACAATCACAATAGAATGTAAAACAAGTGAATGTGTTATTAAAAAAATGAAATGATTTCTATGTCGGCTAATTCTTCAATATGCATAGAGAACATAGTGTGTTAAAAAGCATATTCACAAACATTATTAAATATATAATTATTTTCACGTTTAAAATGCACGAAATACTTTTAGAAAGTAGACATATGGGTAATTGGGTTGTGAGATCACAAATCAATGACATTAATATGGAATTATGTGTAAAACCATAAAACCGTAAGGAATTAAATACCATATATGAACTAACTAACCATCACTTTTCTATCCATATGAAATCTGTCAGATCATTTATGCATCTAAGGTATGAAGGGAGATTGTTCCAAGCTGATGGGCCAGCTACTGCAAAGGCTCGAACCCTGAAATTTGTACTAAGGCAATGTTTCGGCTCAACTAATCTACCTATTGCCGAGCGAAGTGTGAATTTCCTTGAATTTGGGCTGTCTGTTATACAGAGTTTGGATGTATAACTTGGCGCCATTCCACGTAGTACTTTGAAGACTCCAGCGGAGCCGTGATTGAAGTTAGAAAAATAAACGATTGTGTGTCACTGAATATGAATGGAGAGAAAGCTCGAGTGGTTTGTCAGGATAGAGTATTGTGGCGATTCATTCTCTCTGCATACCCTACCGGAATCTTGTTGTTCTTTTTCTTCAGCCTGTTGTGACCGTCCACTCTTGGACGTAGGCCTCCTCTCGTATATTCCACTCCCTTATGTCCGGAGCGATCTGCATCGAGGCATTTCTCACACTATCCCGGATATTGTCGCGCCAATGCAATTGCGGGCGCCCAATTCCACGCTTTGCCATCTTTGGGCACCAGCACAGCAGTCGCCTTGTCCAATTTTCATTTGCAAACATCCTCCAGCACGGCCGAGTCCTCGAAATATCCCCTGAGTAATATAAAGGAACGGGTTTTGAGATGCCGATCTCGTCGAAGCTGCAGAAAGTTGGTCCCAAGCATTCCCAAAAGAAATGCCGTGGGATAGAGCCACGGATAGCTACCATACTCTCTATGTAGAGATACCTCAGAAATTTTTTCAAGTTGATGGGTATTTTTGGAATCTTCAAACTGTGGCCAAGATTTTTAAACACTGTCCAGCTTAATCCGACTCTTCTATTCAGGTCTGTTGTCTGTTGGTGTTCTAGAAATAAAAAAATGTAATTGATCTTTTCAGATCCTCGGAGATGCGCAAGCTAAAGGGTGGAACTGTCAAAGAGACAGCGAAGCAGAAGAAAAGCCGCAAGGAGGAGTTTGCCAAGGTGCGCCAGCAGATCCCCACCATCGTTCTCCCCTGTCTCGGCATCATCGTGATGCTGATTGGCCTTTACGTGTACTTCAAGACGCGCCCCCAGAAGATTCTCTACGAAGACTGATTTTATAACGAGCCCAACCCCTCAAATTCTAACCGTTTATCATAGTTTTCACAATTTTGATATCTATGACATTTCACTGGTTGCATTCTACATTAATACGTAACAACAACAAAAGATTTTGATTTATTTTATAATATTCCTTACAGAGGCATGAATGCAATACAAGCTATTGATTGTTGCTTGAAAAATGAATATAAACTCCATATTAATTATTTAATATTGATAAAAACATATATTTTCTAGAAGTTTTAACATATTTTGAGGAAGTGACACCATTCACCTTGTTTTGCTATTATCAAATGTCATATATGATATTTGTTAATGGCCTATCAAGGTGATTCATGTCACACCCTTAAAATATATATAACTTCTAGAAAACATACATTTTACTCAACATTAAACATATTTATTGTTTCTTGAACAGTGATCTAAAACTCCATATTTAATAATTAGTACAAATGAAAACATGTTTTCTAGTTTTATTATATTTTTATGGTAAAGACATGTTTTGCCTTAGCAGGCGAAACATTTGATAATTATTTAGCAAGGCGAAATCATTCCTATAAAATAAAATAAAACTTCTAGAAAACAGATGTTTTCATTTGTATTAATTATTCAACATTAAAAACAATATAAGCTATACTCGGCCTAGAAATGTAATTGTTAAAATAACCGCCTTAATTACAACATTTTATATTAAGTGACCAATCTCTTCATTACAAATTAGTTATGCTTTCTTTGTGGTGTAACAATTTGTTTTCAACGTAGATTAATTGCAAAGTGTAGCTAATGTCTTTACACATGCATCATACACACGATTTTACAGTTAGATTATGGTATTTTGTTTGTTGAATTCAGATGAAATCACAGAGATCAGGTGTTGTATGTAAGAGATTGTCTTATGGATCTGCAAATTCCGCATCGTATGCTCAATTGATTACTAAACATTCCCGAATAGTTGAAGCTAGATTTATTGTCGGCGTAATGATCTTCCAAAACTCTTAAATGGTAGTCTCATTGACGAAGCCTTGTACTATATAATCGTTCAATATTATTGTTTCATATATAGTTTATTATAATACAGATTGTATCAATCCGTATGGAGGGAGTGGTGTTTTAGATAGTAATCAACTTATCAAATTCATATCAAGATAAAACGTAGCTGTAATAAATCTAACAAACTTTGTTGCTATTTCAATGTTATTATTTTAAGCGTAATTCTCTATTCCTAATCTGTGGTACAAATATTGTTAAATTCTAACAATGAATATCATTAATACGTTCGTGCAAATACTGCATCCGTGCTGAATTACGTTTCAAAACTATATTTTTGTCGAATAACGCATGTTTAAGCAAATTTTTATATAAGAAATTATCATTTTTCATTCCTGGTTACGTAGTTAAATAATTCTTAGAAGATGCATTTGTATAACATCTAAATTTCTGTTAAATCATACTTTAGGTAAAGTTAGATAACCAAAGTAGACATTTAGATAGTTCAAACACACATTTTTACATTGGCATCTGATGAATTTAACATTTTAAAAGAACATTTTTATCCTGTCACACTTTTGTGGTGCATAAGGCATCCGATCGACTTTATCGCACGCCTGTTACCAAGTGAGGCCTGCTGCCTTAACCTCGTGCTGCAGGATTCTTCTCCAGGTGGCTCTAGGTCTGCCTCGCTTCCTCTTTCCACCCACAGGGGACCAGTCTAGTGCACACTGAGCGATACAAGTCTCATTTCCTATACTGGGTCTCAATCGTGCATCAATTTTTGCGTGAGATTCGTAGTCCTTCAGAAAGGAGTGGATAATTGCGTGTTTTTCCAGAAGTCCCAGCTTCATTATTTCATTAAAACGATTATTTGATTCTAATTCATACACAGCACAAACTAGAAACACATTGTTTTTAACGTTTAGGTAATCACATACAGTTTAGCTAGCTTCTGTACTTGTTGTGAATTGACTGACATACGTTTAAGATGTCGCGTTATTACTGTTGTTTAATCGTACTAATCAAACAACGTATACAAAAATATAATTAAATAATATAAAATATGGAAAAAATATATATAAAAGAATTTAAGATCTTTGTATTTGAAGAGTGCATGCGCATTCTTTATAAAATCGTGGTATTATTAGATGATTATACTTAAAATTACGATGTAAATAGCTTAACTTTAGAAACACAATCGATTTGCTTAAAATTTCATAACCTATGAATTCATAGAGATTATTATCACAGGATAGATTTCACTACATAAAGAATATCACATTATTAAACTTACTTTTTATTTGAGGGGTACGATATTCCATTTTTCTGTTAATTTATTTTTTGATTAGTTTTAAGATATTGGATTGTAAATTCAATGCCGAGTTTTCCGTCGTCAGGGTATATTTAATTTATTGTTTTTCGGAAGGAGAGTGAGTTTTTTTTTGTAACAATTTGATGTATTCCAAACAGCACAACATTTTAGAATTTGAATCATTCACGTACGTACATTAGAACGGTAATCATAGCGTTTAAATAATGTTGGTTGTGAGTTATCGGGAGTTTTGTAACGAATGTTTTGTTAAACGATTTCGTTTGCATAGTCTGTTGTTGAAAATAGGTGCATATTTGTTAATTTTGTATTAATCTTCCTAAATAAATTTTTAACTCCTTTGTCTATGGCAACTGACTTTAGTCAGATTGATATAAAATTTGGGATTTCGATTGTGTGTTTATTGACTCTTATATATTTGAGGAAGATATCAGAAATAATCAATAGTTGTTTTAATGATTTGGTTTGTAAAAAATGATCATTTTTAAAGTGACATTTTATTCAAAATGCATCAACGAGAAATATGCCGCCTAGTGATGACAGATAGAGTCACGTTTGCTTAGCGTTCTAAGGGTAATTTTTTCTGAAACAAATGTTCCAATTATTACGCATTTATTATATTATATAACAATTATGTGTTTTGAGTTAAGTTTTGTGTTTACATTATATAAATTTTTTAATTGTCTCTTGAGCAAAATCACACTCTTGCCTGTCTCGTTCAAATGTTTATCCTTCCATTGTTATGTTTCAACCTAAAATGTTTTATGTGCAGGTTCTGTGGTTTTGCTTATGAGATTTAAATTGACTAAGTATTATGGTAAAGAAAAATAAAGACAATTTCGCAATAAATACGTTTTTTTTATTGATAATTAATATTACAAATAATCTCTACGTTGGTTATTGAAGACACGCCAGAGTCACCGATATAGGGGTACGCATTGCAAGGATGAAGTGGCAATGGGCTGGACCTGTGTGCCAACAGGATGATGGAAGATGGAGCCAAAAGGTTACTGAATGGAGGCCAAGGTTTGGTCGGAAAAGTGTCAGGAAACAACCCACCAGGTGGAGTGATGATATTTTTTGTGGACGGCGGGAAGGGCCTGGAGGACATTGGTGAGAGACAGAGAGGGACGGCGTGGGGGTGGAGAAGCTTATGTCCAGCAGTGGATGGAGACAGGCAGAAAATGAATTGAAAATATTTGTTTCAGCAGTTAGTTTTGTTAATACGAATGAAAAAGTCTGTAGCTTTATTATACGAGTAGTTTATGGGAATAATAAAAATATGCTAACTTTTAAAGCGCCGTTTTTGTGATGTAATCACCTCAAGGGCGCATTAAGACGTGTTTTAAATCTAAAAACCTAAATGTGAATGCTGCATCGGATTTTCATGATTGGTTAGAAAGTATAGTAGAACAAATTATAAATGTTTAAATTGGGTATGAAATATGAAAAAGATGGGTTTTCAGTTTAGATCTGAAATCTGTCGGATCATTTATGCATCTGAGGTCTGAAGGGAGATTGTTCCAAGCCGATGGGCCGGCTACCGCAAAGGCTCGATCCCCGAAATTTGTACTAGGGCAACGCTTCGGCTCAACTAATCTTCCTATTGCCGAGGAGTCGCCGAGCGAAGTGTGGATTTCCTTGTATTTATGCTGTCCGTTATACAGAGTTCAGATATATAACTTGGTGCCATTCCATGTAGCACTTTGAAGACTGTCCAGCAGGGTTTATACTGGATTCTTTCTAGACTTCTAAGCCAGTGAAGTTCTTTGAGATGTTGTGTTATATGGGACTTTTTTGGAATGCCTAATGAGTCTTGCTGCTGCATTGAACGCAGATTGAAGTTTGTTTATTTGTTGTTTTGGAATGTTTTCATAAATTCCATTACAATAACCAAGTCGTGACACAACGAAGGAATTTACAAGAGTTTTGAAAGACATGTTTCACCCTTTTAAGGCGAATGTCATTATTAGCAAAATAAATATTAATCCAAAATCGAGATGGCAATTAACTGTTAAAATTTATAACACTGCAATGATATCACAATTTTTATTTGTCACTTTTTGAGTGTCGTGACAGCTGTTTCATCATCAGGTGTTACAAACAACTAAAGATACAAATTAAAAACTTACTGTTTATAGCGCAAGAAACTCATTAGTGTGATTACAATTTTAGAAAAAATTATAAAAAAGAAAAAAAAAACACTGATTAGAAAGGAATACACAATAGAAATTAAAAAGTATTGTCAGAGTTAATAATTAGGTGAAGAAATTACAAATTATATTATAAGCGAACATAATAATGGTAGAAAACAGTAATTAGCTATAATAGTATATAAGAAGTGAATGCAGTGCAAATGAAAGTGTTACGAACAAAATAATGAAAGAGTTATTTAGATGGTTTGGATACATGGAAAGAAGGGATGGTAAATAAAATATATGTTAACGATGTATACGGAACAAGAAATAGAGGAATACTGATAAAAACTTGTTTTTATCAAATCAATCAAATAATAAATGTCCGCCACTTGAAGAGTCGGAGAAATCAACGTATGTGCATTACACGATGTATTAACGTAGAGGTAACGAGAGAAGTATGTCAGGATAGAACAGTGTGGCGGTCTATTTTTGCTGCCTATTCTTTTCCCATTCGGAGAGATTTCGTGATGGTTAGTTAGTTATTTATGAAAATAAATACACTTATTTGGCTCTACAAAATTTATTTGTCTGTAGAAAACGTATTTGTCTGTACAAAACTTATTTGTCTATACTGTTTTTAGTCTCACCGTTTACACTAATGTTGCAGACTGTCATGCTTCCTTCTTTTGATTAATGATTGATCCAATCTGGAACAAATGGATGAATTTGTTTATTTAGGAAGTATGTTTACAAAGGATGGGAGGGTGGAGAAGGATATTGAAAGAAGGGTTGGGGCAGGCAACAGAATAAATGGTGCACTTAAAGTTGTCATCGCAAACAAAAGCCTATCCAAAAAAGCTAAGATGGCAGTGCACAATGGTGTTCTTGTGCCGACCCTTATGTATGGAAGTGAAGCATGGAATAGTAGAAATGAGATCTCTAAGACGAATGTGTGGCAAATCTGTATATGATAGAGTGACGAATGCAAGTATAAGAAGTGAATGTGGTGCGAATGAAAGTGTTATGAACAAAATTAGGAAAGGGTCATTAAGATGGTTTGGACACATGGAAAGAATGAGTGAAGACAGAATGGTAAAGAAGGTATATGTAAACGGCGTGAACGGAGCTAGAAATAGAGGAAGGCCAAGGAAAACGTGGCACGATCAAATCAATCAAATATTGAATTTCGGTCACGTGAGGAGTCGGAAAAATCGACGTGCGTGCATGACAAGACGTATGAATGTAGAGGAAGCGAGAGAAGTATGTCAGGACAGAACAGTGTGGCGTCCCATTCTTTCTGCCTACCCCTCCGGGGAGACGGCGTGATGGTAAGTTAGTTTTTTTAGTTAGTTAGTTTTTAGTCTCTAGAAAAAGCACTTTGCTAGTTCCTTCTCTGCGTGTAGGTCAGCGGTATATATAAAAAAAACTGAAGATTTTTAAAGAAAAATATTGACATAACCTCAAAGTACACGAACACTTTTTTATTTTATTCCTTGCGATATTATCCGAGTGCACGATATCTTTTACAAACACGGCTCGCTTCATCACAGAGTCCGTCTGACTAAAACAGCCCAAGGACACTTTAAATTACAAAAGTAATGCATTCAATTTAATATCTCCAGAAAGAGTTTTTTCGAAGTGTATTATACCGCAACGAAAAACCGCAATATTTTCAATTTAGTCTTGGACATTTTGCTAGTTTAGAACCATTCGTAAAGTCCACGTTCTGTGATAACGGCAATGTGCACTTACCAAAAACACTAGATTTTTATAACTGGTTTTTTATTTAATAAATATTTTATGAATGCGGAGTAGGTATCTAACTGCATATATAATTGTGGTGGTAGGTATATCACCTTTTCAGTTAAAGTGTCGCGCCATTTGGCTGGAAATACTCCTTTGCCGACTGCTACACGTAATGCATAACAGGAACGCATGAGAGATGGTTTGACATTAGGAAGACAAGATACTCTCTAAAGTCAAGAGTATTTGTCCCCTGAACGATGAGACGTCGATCTCGTGTTCAGCTGACTTACTGTTCTTCCCACCGGTGTCACCAGAGGCACGTTGGTTATGCCGGCCGATAGGTAAATGTCGCTGTCGGAGATATCTGTCAGGAATAAAAATACTATTTTTTCCAGCAACACCGAGTTCTCTCTCTCTCTCTGGTTTCAATCCTGGGATTGGTTTGCAGCAATTTCCTCTATTCTTCTCTTCCATTCTTCCCTGTCTTGTGCGGTTCTTTTGAAATCTGCATATGATAAGCAGCGCACGTCCACATACCCACCATTGCTAACAACTCATAGAATGTTTTCTTTTCCATTCTTAAGAAGTTCCGCAGGTCATCAAAATCAAGTAGATTCATTAAATTTAGATGACTAAGTTTTATTCTTTCCATAAGCCAACGCTTCATCCATATTCTTTACTTTTTCTCTTTTTTCTCCTCACTTGCGCACACAAGTGCTAATGCCACGCCAACTTTTTGAAGTTTAGATAGGTAAGGAGCCATAACGCAATGCGTGCTTCCAAACAAAGAGTCGACAACACACTGAGGTGGGAGCCTTGTTGTTAACCAGTGTGGACGCAATCACCAACCGTGGGCTCCACAAGCCTCCCACCAAGGTGACCCCTGTTGGAAGCTTGTTTACAACAGTCTGGCACAGCCTTTACTCCGGTTGGTCTAGACGCGTACAGGATTTTAATTGCTCTGGCATACGTGACCAATCTATAGGCCGTGCCACACTGTTTGAAACAAGCTCTCCACAGGGGTGACCTTGGTGGAGAGCTGTGGAGCCCACATGTGTAGCCTCCACATACTGTTGTAAACAAGCTCTCCACATGTGGAATGCGTGTTTAAACGGTGGATCCACACGCATACTATGCGCGTCCGTCCACAAAGTTTGTTGAAGGTCAAACAAATTTTGGTTTCAAACAAGTGTCTACACAATTTAAAACCGCCGGTGGAGACCGATGTGGAGAGCTTGTTTAAAACAGTGTGGCACGGCTTTATGCTAGGCGACTACTCATGGTGCCCGTTATAAGGGACTGCTGAGTCATCGTACGGATCTCTTGGTTGGTCATATGATTCCAACTAGTATTACATTAAATTACGACCTGAGTGTGATGATGAGTTTTGGTTGTGCCTGCTCTGGCGCGGCAGTGTTCCGTATGTAAGCCAATTCTCTACTTTATAAGACATAGTTTATGGTGGGCTGTATTGGGGTATATTTACAGCTTCCCGGGGCGATCGTTAGCGGCGAATAGTTTGCTCCAGACACGGTACTTTCTGATACAGCGAAGAGCAAGTACAACTTAGAACCCCCCAGACTTCCGAGCTATAAAAACTACTACAATATATAGGGCAGTGATTTGTAATTATCAATAGTAGTTGAATTAATGAGAAACAAGGATATCCCCATTAATTTAAAAAGGAAAACCTACGCAGCATGCATCTTGCCTGTGATGACATATGGTTTGGAAACAATGTCCCTGTCCATAAATACTGTCCACAAATTGAATCGCGCGCAACGATCCATGGAGCAGCAAATGTTGGGCATAAGTCTGAGTGATAGAATTACAAATACAGAAATCAGAACAAAAGTCGCCGATACCATGGATCGGATCGCAAAATTGAAATGTCAATGGGCAGGACACGTAGCCAGACAGCCAAGTTCAAGATGGACTCCCAAAGTCTTAAAGTGGAGGCCATGGGAAAACAAAATGGGTGTCGGTCGGCCACAGAAGAGATGGGCCGACAATTATGTTGTGGTCGCCGGGAAAAAATGGATTAAAGCGGCACAGGATAGAGAAAAATGGAGACAGATGGAAGAGGCCTACATCCAGCAGTGGAGGGAAGGTTAGGAAGAAGAAGAAGCTGAATTAACAGCGACCAGATCAGATAACATAGACGGTTACCCACCGCTTACCCGAAGCTGTTCAAATCAAATCAAATCAAATCAGTTTAATTCAACAATAGACATTACAATATTAAGGTTTAAGGCTATTGTATATAGTATACTATAGTATACTATATACAATAGATATAGTATACTATTGCATATAGTATATACCGTGAGAGAAAAAACAAAGGTCACTGACATCATCCATCAGGTGGCGACTCTAAAATGGCAATGGGCAGGTCACGTAGCCAGAAGCTCAGAAATGGACAAGAAGACTGCTGACTTGGACACCGTGGACGGCAAAGAGAAATGCAGGGCGACCGCAACTACGGTGGAAGGATGATCTGAACAGACACGTCGGAATAACCTGGATGCAGTCTGCACAGGACAGAGTGACATGGAAGCGAATGGAGGAGGCCTTTGTCCAGGAGTGGACTGGAATATGTTGAGGAAGAAGAGTATACTACCAGAAACGCATGAGAGATGGTTCGACATTAGGAAGACAAGATACTCTCTAGAATCAAGAGTATTTGCCTTCTGAACGTACTTTCACTAATATGAAAGACATCGATCTCCGAGTAGACCGCGTTCTGCAGATTCATTGCTCTTCCCACTGTGTCACCAGAGCCACCTGGTGTATCGTTTCTGACTCTGTCTCTTAGGCTTATTCATAACATGGCTCTTTCCATGGCTCTTTGGGTCACTCGTAGTTTCTCGGCACTTTGTTTGGACAATGTAACAGTTTCAAGACCATAAGTACTTACTGGCAGAAGGCAGGCTTCATAGACTTTTCGTTTCAGGTTGATCGGTATTTTCCGGTTTTTAAGGATGTAACTCATGTATCCGAAAGCTGCCCAGCTTAGTCCAATTCTTCTTTTTAGCTCTGCGGTTTGGTTATCTCGGCCCAATCGAATATTGTGTCCCAGGTATGTTTATTCTTGGACATCCTCAATTCTGTTGCCGTCCACGTTGATTTCAAGCCTTTCCGTGCCCATCACCTTGGTCTTTGCCAGGTTCATATATTCAAACCTACAGATTTGGATTTGTATACATATTAAAATATATTAAATACATATTTTCTGAAAAAGGTTACATATCTCTGGGGTAGATTTTCAGACGTTAACTAAGAGAGATTCTAGTGCATGTTTGAGATGCATCTTAGGGCGATGGAGATTCATGAATTTGAGGGTAGTTATCTTTTCAAAGAAAATTAGATACATGCTATGTACACAAATGTATCTTTATTGCTGTAATAATAAATTTTTAAAACACTGTTATAATATCACCATTTCTTTTTATTTACTGAGTGTCGAGACAGCTGTTTCGCCAACCGATGTTGGCATCATCAGGTGTTTATAAACAGCTGTCGCGACACTCAGTGAATAAAAAGAAATTGTGATATTATAACAGTGTTTTAAAATTTTAACAGTAATAATGTTGAAGTATCATAGTGTTTCGGCCAAAACAATGGACTATTCAATGTATCTTTATTTCAACTTGACATATAAAATTGGCGAAGGAACTAGATAAATATACAAATAAAATTCGTTTACCTGTGGACCGAATAACGGGTTTCAGATATTTGTATATACAGGTATATATTATGGAAGATGTATATATGTTACAATGTTGGGAAACACTTCACATTTTTTAGTTCAATATACACTAGCGCCATCTATTAAGATTAGGTGTAAACATTAAGCAGAAAAACTTTATTAATGCAATGTGAAAGGTCGTCGGAATGGGGAATGTTGTTAACATAAAGCGATCGCTTAACCCAACCAATGACAGGTCATAAGTCTTGAAAACGCCTCGACCACCATATTCTATTTCCAAAAAACAATTTACATCTTCGTCTCTATTGAGATACAATCAACCCTTAAATAATTAATCCGCAATGAGTAAAATCCAGTATTTGTCTACAAGTATTGGTAACATTCAAGAAAACAAAAATATTGTATAAAAACTGGTCCAAGTTAAAAAAGCATAAAAAAAATTGGAAAAGTATTCTCCTGGCGTTGTCTAGCAATGTATGATACCTTTCACATTGCATTAATAACGATTTTCTGCTTAATGCTTACACCTAATCTTAATAGATGGCGCTAGTGTAGATTGAGCAAAAAATGTGAAGTGTTTCCCAACATTGTAACATATATGAGGTATTAGTTGCAAACCTGGCAAACTCCATCATTAGATGTTTTGAGTAAATCGCAAAAAACTGATACGCTAATAAAATGCGTTTTTTTTACGATATTTATTTTTTTCATCTCAACCAGTTAGTATTTTAAAAGTAATCAGCCATGAAATAATCATCATTATGTTGATAATTAAAGTAAAATAATGAATTTCATTTTGGAGTGTTGCCAGCTTTGCAACACTCAAGTGGAGGTTGCCATGTTTGCAACAAACCCTATATTTTAATAGCAAAATTCTTATTATGAATAAGACCCAATTCATATCTCACTTTTGATTGTTGGTGGAGTTTGCCGGGTTTGCAAATAATACCCTCATATACGTCTTCCAAAAATTTGTCAGACGTGGTGGTCGTAAGAAGGGCGGAATGGGGATTGTTGTTAACATAAAGCGATCGCTTAACCCAACCAATGACAGGTCATAAGTCCTGTAAACGCCTCGACTATCATATTCTGTTTAAAAAAAAATAATTTACATCTTTGTCTCATTGAGATACAATTAATCATTAAAAATAAAATTCTTTACCTGTGGACCAAATACCGGGTTTCAGATATTTATTATATCTGTATAAAGATAATGCTTCACCACAAATTAAGTGCTTTACACGAAAATATTTACCATATTTCGTTATTTTTTCTTGTCTTCAAACCAACCCTCAAAATCGGTTCATTGCTTTATTCTATTTCATTTTAATTTAATACTAAAGAAACACTGTATTCAGTGAAAATATTATGAAAATTATTTTGGATTATTTCAAACTCAACGTGGTTATCGCAAACCTGAGAACATTACTTTTTAAGTGAAATTTCCGTGAAAATAATCCATTCCGACTTTCACTGTATGCTTCGAAATTGGGTTAACTCTCTTAAGCTGTGACTTTATTACTAGCGCCATATTTTTGATATATTTTGGAAAAATATCGTTCTCCTTTATAAAAGTCAATTGGTCTAGGTCTAGACAAATAAATCATATTTTTTTAAATTGGTACTATGCCGTCTAGTAAAAATCACTTCATATTATATGAAACATAAAACGATTATAATGTTTAATTTAAAAATATAAAAATTTCTTTGTTCTTCTTCTTCTTCTTTTTGTCCTGTCACACCTCCGTGGTGCATAGGGCCTCAAGGAATCTTCTCCACCCGACTCTATCGCATGCCTGATGCTTAACTTCATCCCAAGTGAGGCCTGCTGCCTTAACCTCGTCCTGCAGGGTTCTTCTCCAGGTGGCTCTAGGTCTGCCTCGCTTTCTCTTTCCCCCCATAGGGGACCAGTCTAGTGCGCCCTGAGCGATGCAGGCTGGGTTCCGTCTCAGAGTGTGACCGATCCACTGCCATTTGCGCCTAGCGACTTTTATTTTCTTTGTTAAAAGTTACTTATTATACGTTAATATACAATATGTAAAATTTAAATATTAAATATTAAAAGTCCGCCACGTGAGGAGTCGCAGAAACCGACGTGCGTTTATATAAAATATAAAAAGTGAATACGGTGCGAATGATGGTGTTATGAACAAAATTATAAAAGGATCATTAAGATGGTTTGGATACATGGACAGAATGAATGGTAAAAAAAATATATGTTAACGATGTAAATGGAACTAGAAATAGAGGAAGACCAAGGAAAAATCGACGCGTGTGCATGACACGATGTATGAATGTTGAGGAATCGAGAGAAATATGTCAGGAAAGAAATGTGTGGCAGTCCATTCTTTCTGCCTACCCCTTCGGGAAAACGGCGTGATGGTAAGTTAGTTAGTTAGTTAGTTTAGTTCATATAAACATATTAGATGATTCGGACACAGAAAGAATGCGAGAGATAGTATGATAATCTTTCTGCTTACACCTTTTCAGAGGCTGTGTGATGTTTAGTTAGTTAGTTTTGTATTTTTTTATTGTTTCCTGAACATTGATGAATGCTGATATAAGAAAGGAATGTAGAGCGGAAAAAGGTATTATGAACAAAATTACGAAACGATCGCTGCGATGGTTCGGACATACGGAACGCATGGAATGGAGAAAGAATGGTGAAGAAAGTATACTTTAATGATGTAAATGGAGTGCAGAGTCGAGGCAGACCGAGGAAAACATGGCATGACCACATTAATTAAATTTTAAATGCTGGTCATGTTAAAAGTCGGAGGAATCGACGAGCGTGTATGACTCGTTGTATGAATGTGGAGGAATCCAGAGAGGTGTGTCAAGATAGAGTAGTGTGGCGGTCCATTCTCTCAGCCTACGGCGTGATGGTTCATTTGTTTATTTGTTTGAATTATGAAAGGATCGCGCGATGGTTCGGACATATGGAACGCATGGATGGAGAAAGAATGGTAAAGAAAGTATACTTTAATGATGTAAATGATAGCAGACCGAGGAAAACATGGCATGACCAAAAATCAAAATTTAAAGGTTGGTCATGTTAGAAGTCGGGGGAATCGACGAGCGTGTATGACTCGTTGTATGAATGTGGAGGAATCCAGAGAGGTGTGTCAAGATAGAGTAGTGTGGCGGTCCATTCTCTCAGCCTACGGCGTGATGGTTCGTTTGTTTGTTTGTTTGAACATCGATGCAAAACTCTATATAAAACAAGCCTGTTTCACATTTTGAGATAGCTGTCATAAACTTACAATATACTCGTATGTCATTAAATATAAATTTATACTTTTTATAGTTTTCCAGGCGGTTTGCACCCCTATCTGTGTTTGCTGTCACTTCCTCTAGTCAGTTCCGGCCCGGAAGTGTAGACACAGGAAACAGTAGGCACTTCCGGTGACGAGCAGGGCGTCGATTCGCGGGGGTTCAATTAGACGCAGTTCATGCCAACGTAATGGCACTTATTGATTCCAATTTTATAATTATGTTATGTAAGTGAATTTTTAAAGATATTAATATAAACCAAAGGATATTGAAAGAAGGGTTGGGGCAGGCAACAAAGTGAATGGTGCACTTAAAGTTTTCATCGCAAATAAACACCTATGCAAAAAAGCTAAAATGGCAGTGCACTATGGTGTTCTTGTACCGACCCTTATGTATGGAAGCGAAGCATGGAACTGGCTAAAGAAGAATGAATGCAGTTGAAATGAGATCTCTTAGACGAATGTGCGATACTCTGTGTATGATAGAGTGTCGAATGAAAATATAAGAAGTGAATGCGGTGCGAATGATGGTGTCATGAACAAAATAATGAAAGGACGAATGAAGAGAGAACGGTAAAAAAGTATACGTTAACGCTGTAAATGGAACTAGAAATAGAGGAAACTCGAGGAAAAATCGACCCGCGTGCATGACACGATGTATGAATGTTGAGGAAGCGAGAGAAATATGTCAGGAAAGAAAAGTGTGGCACTCCATTCTTTCTGTCTACCCCTTCGGAGAGATATCGTGATGGTTAGTTAGTTAGTTAGTTAGTTTTGTAAAAATGTTGGATTTGCAATTTGTTTCGTTTCTAAATATTAATAGAAGTATAGAACTTTACACATCACATACTTTAATTCAAAAGTTTTCTTTTCTACAGTAAACTCTTCAAAGCAGTAGAGCTTCAAAAACAATTTTATAATAAACTTATAAAAAAAATATATATATATATATTATTAAAGTAGGTCGTCAAAACAAAACAGAAAAATCGGCATGTGGTTCGGAACAAAAAGTTTGGGGACCTCTGATTTAGATCAACAATGTTGTACAAAACAGGCAGAGTCATTGAGTGTTTGCGAGCGCCGCCACTGTTCGAAATATGAACTAATTTGGATCACAATAGCGCTGTAGCGCCAACACTGCCTGCGAAAGATGTTTAGCAGAACAAAGGGAGGATGAAATTACCATCTGCGAAGATCAATTAATTTAAATTATCATTTTGTTATCAAATTGCCAATTAACATTGATGAAGATTGAAGTTTATAGAGAATTCGCCAGTGGCGGCTGTTCTGCATTTTCCGCGAAGACGGTTTTTAACCCTTTGTAGCATAATTTTAAATTTAAAAAGCAAAATAGCAGTGAGCGGGGTATGTGTTAAGACAGGTTGAAACTCAGGTGGTCACCTAGATGCTCTTAGGTAATTCTGAACCGACTTGGAATAACAGAAAAGGAAAAGGAAGACCCCAAAAATGTGGAAGGATGATATTATCCAACTTGTGGGTTGTAGGTGGCAACAGCTAGCCCAATATTTTGCTATAGATAACCAAAAAACATTTTTGTTTTAAATTGAAATTTCTTGGTAGAAGTTCATTTTAAATAATGAAAACAAAAAAAAAATTACACAAAATTTCTTTATTATTATGTATTTAGTGTGCTTCCACTTGTGTTTATTTTCAACCGGTTTCGGCAGCTTGCTGCCATCTTCTGATACCTATATCAAAATTTATTTGGTTTGTATAATAAATTATAGTGGTGTGGGGTTAAATATTTTTTTCCTGATTCTAAATAATGTATTATTGTTATTAAGTTCCCAGGGAAATGCCAAGACAGCAGTAGCTACCATAGCAATTGCTTTTTAATTATAAAGTAAACAAATTAACCCAAAATTTACATTATATAGAATCATTTCAATTACAACTCAATAACAGTAATACATTATTTAGAATCAGGAAAAAAAGTTTAACCTCTACCACTATCATTTATTATATAAACCAAATAAATTTTGATGTAGGTATCAGACGGACAGACCGAAACCGGTCGAACATAAACACAAGTGGAAGCACACACACATAAAAAAGAAAATTAACTTCTACCAAGAAATTTCAATTAAAAACATTTTTTTTAAATATCTATAGCAAAATCTTGGGCTATCTGTTGTCAATTACGACCCGCAAGTTGGATAATATCATCCGTCCACCTTTTTGTGGTCTTCCTTCTCCTCTTCTGTTCAAGTCCATTCAGAATTACCTAGGAGCATCTAGGTGACCACCTTTGCTCATCCTGGGGATTCTTTGAGAACTCCGTTATCTTGGATGCTATCCATCTTTATGTTCCAGATGGTTATCTTCGATAGCGTCAGCACAGACTCTTTTACCTCCCAGTATGCAGAACCAACCTGCATCTGGCGATGCCTGCGGGGAGAGCAATGACTTAATAATAGAGCTTGACTTTGGAGAGTATCTTGTATTTCTAATGTCGAACCATCTCTCATGCATTCCTGGTATTATATATTTATTATATTTTACCTGTTTTGAATAGATGCCACAAACTAAAATTCTTCTTCTACTTCTTCCTTATTGTAGACCTATGTGGTATGTTCTCCAGAGTGTTGCTCCTCCTGTGAGGTAGATTCCCAGCTGTCCTTCCATCTTTTAGGAGGTCTTCCACGAGGACGAGTCCCATGAGGCTGATTATGCAATGCAATATAGGAGAGTCTGGTGGTGTCCATTCTTTGAACACGACCGTACCAGTCCCTTTTTCACTGTCTGCTCCATCTTATAATATCCTCAACCTCACATATCTCTCTTACTGTGGTGTTCCTCACACGATCTCTCAGTGTCTTGTTTGCTATCGTCCTCAGTGTCTTCATTTCAGAAGTCCTTAAAACTTGTTTGGTCCTTACTGTGTCTGCCCTTGCTTCGACGCCATATGTTATTATTGGTCTTACGCATACTTTATAGATATACTCATTTTACTCTTAATGGCCATGTCTTTGTTTTTCCATATTGTGGATTTTAGAGCCCCAGAGATTGCAGCTGCCTTGTTTACTTGGGCTTGTATTTCTTCCCGCAGATCAGCCCCTACCACCAGGTATATGCATAGATACTTGAAGGTCCTTACCTGTTCAATGGGTTGATTTTCTATAACCAGGTAACATGTTTTGGGTGTTTTGAACCTTTAATTGTTGTTTGTAATATCTTTTAAGAAAATAATCTGATTTGATTTGATCGCGTCTCTCCACATGCCTCGCTCATTTCAAGCTCACATGGAACTTGAGTACCTAGCCCAAGAATAAAAAAAAGAAGTAAAGTATTTTTTTGAGTATTTAAACAAAACAGTGGTAGTTTTAACCCCTTCGACACCCGGTATGTACAATAAGTTCTTTGATTAACGGAAGCTTGTACCGCGGCGAGGTATATTGCGTCTCTGTTTGTCTTCTCTGTGTACTCTTCCCACCCACTACCTCGTCCCTCTGTAGACACAAGGTATGGGCGCGGTTACTCACAGATTGCAATAATCACGAAATGTCAACTCACCTTGGTACACCTTCACACGTACTGACAGGAAAAACTTAGTTAACTCCGTGATAGTTAACGTACAACAACAACAACAACAACAAACCAAAGAAACTCCACCAAAACCAAACAAATAAACTCCAGTCTGCATTCAATGCAGCAGAAAGACTGATAAGGGGTGTGCCAAAGAGTTGTCACATAACACAGCATCTAAGGAGCTCCACTGGCTGAAATGCCCAGAAAAGATACAATACAAGCTCTGCTAGACGGTCTATAAGGCGCGTTGCATGGAATGGCACCAGCTTACATATCTGAACTCTGCATCAACGAGAACCTGAATGCCAGACAGTCTACATTGCGATCAGCTAGGTCTTCTGCGATCGGTAGATTGACTGTGCCGAAACGCTGTCCTAGCACAAACTTTGGCGACCGAGCCTTTAACAATTTTGTTACCATTTTTTCCTCATTCATTCTTTTCATGTGTCCAAACCATCTTAATGATCCTTTTATTATTTTGTTCAAAACACCATCATTCGCACCGCATTCACTTCTTACCTTTTAAATCTACATTCTATCATATACCACGAGTAGCCACACATTCGTCTAAGAGATCTCATTTCTACTGCATTTATTCTACTTTCATCCTTCTTTTACCAGTTCTATGCTTTGCTTCCATACACAAGGGTCGGTATAAGAACACCATTGTGCAGTATGATATCATAATCATCACAAAATTTGCATTGAAAAATAGCATATTTTTTCTATATTGTGAAATAAATTTAACTGGGTTTTTTTATATAAATAAATATATCACTGATATAATATCTTTGAACTAAAAATTAAAAAAATATATATTTATGTATTTTATTGTCATATCAATCCTATATATTAAATAAAAGTAAGTATTAAATACAATCAGGTTATTTCATTAATTGAAAAAATCGAGAGAATTTCATAACTGGGGATTCCTAGAAAAAACGAGAAGAATGAATTAGCGGAATAAGAAAAGGAAATCGAAAAAAAATATTTCATAATAAAAAAATCGGATCCAATAAATATATCATGAAATAATACACGAAAATCAAACAATTGGATATAATTTTTTATAAATAATTACTTAAGAAAGGCCACGAAAATATTATACTTGCAAAACGATAAATAAATCTTAAGTCATCACAATTGATGAATACTTATTATAAGATTTTAAAAAACAGTTTTTAGGATAAAATAGTAAGTATTTCCTTATCTCTGCTAACTCTCTTCTGTTAATTTAAGCATGTTTCATTTTAAAATGTGCATTCACTGAAAAGGAAGCATTTGTATCACGAAATTAGCCTAGATAACTCTCATTTATATCCCAACTAAAATCTAAAGCAAGCCTAAACAGTGTAGAATCGGGTAGTAACAGAGAATTGCTAAGTCTAAGGATTCTCATTATAATGGAATTTCATGCTCTATCGTGCAATATTTTAAAACACACAAGCCTGAGAAACCTCGTATTTTGTTCCATGATTAATTATCCATTAATTTATATTTACTAAACCATCAGATTGATCCTTTCATTATTTTGCGCATTTATTGTTTCGTGAATATTGGTATGAAACTCCATCTTAACCACTAACGTGCGGATGGCTATATTTGCGGTAAAACATGGTTTCGAACAGCGGCAGACTGCATTTGCAGCTCATATAAGAATGTATATTATAAACAATTAACACGAATAAAAACGTCTGTTATCTGGAAGTTTCTTCATTATATCTGCTTAAAATTTTGCGAAAATATAGTGAAAATTATGAATTTGAGTTAAAGGCTACAGACTACTTTGTTACATTTGAGGTTAAAGGCTAATATTTGATTTCAAGGGTGAAATAGAAGGGAGTGGAAAATACGATAGCAGGCCTACGTCCAGGAGTGGACGGCCACAACAGGCTGAAGAAGAAGAAGAAGAAGAATACATATTATTTCTTTTTTTATTTAATAAAGTAAAAGATAAGAAAATTTTACTACTTTTAAAACAGTATTTTATAAACAATTAATTAATAACAATATATTTCGTAATTGAGAAAAACAAAAACATTCAATATCGATACTTAATTGAAAGCATTTTCGACGAAAGTTGCGAGATAACCGACACCTCTTACATCTTTTGGCAATTCGTTATACTCGTATTTCACAAGTCCTCTATAAAAAACACGATTCTCTGTACTTTCAAGCATGGGTCTCCGGAGCCGGAATCTATCACGACCTTTCAAATAGCCATGTATTTCATAACTATATACTACATTTCTAGATATGCAGGCTCCATTATTACTCTTAATTTTATAAAAAAAAATCAATTCGCTATAGCAGAACAAGGGGACATATATTATTTTATGCCCCAAATTGCCGCACAGAGGCCCTTCGAAGTTCTCCTGTATTGAAAGCGATTCGTCTTTTAAATGAGATTGCAAAAGAGATATACCTCTTTGGATGCAATTATAGCGAATTCGTAAATACCCTTACGATAAAGGCAGCAAGGAAATAACTGGCATATTCCTATTCATAAGGTTCTTTGTATATTTCTTTTGATATTCATTTTTTTTACCCTTTACATCGATTTGGCTCGCGCTGTAATGATTTATGGAGTTTTTTCAACAAAATAATAAAAATAATAATATCATAAGTCCTCTATAAAAAACAAGTTTGTCCGTACTTCTAAGCCTGGGTCTCTGGAGCCGGAATCTATCCGACCTCCCGCCAAATATCCATGTATTTCATAATTATATGATACATTTCTAGAAAAACATGCAGGTAGCATATTACTCCTAATTTTATAAACAAAAATCAATTATTACTTTTAAAATTTAAAACACAGTTATAATATCACAATTTCATTTTATTTACTGAGAGTATCGCGACAGCTGTTTCGTCAACCGATGTTGGCATCATCAGGTGTTAAAACTTTAGTTTATTAAACACCTGATGATGCCAACATCGGTTGGCGAAACAGCTGTCACGACACTCTCAGTAAATAAAAATACAATATGATATTATAAGAGTGTTTTAAATTTTAACAGTAATAATGTTGAAGTATCATTGTGTTTCGGACAAAACAATGGACTATTTAGAAATCAATTCGTTATGTATCATAAGTCTTCTATAAAAAACATTTTTCTCTGTGCTTTCAAGTCTGGGTCTCCGGAACCGGAATCTATCACGATCTCTCGTCAAATAGCCATGTATTTCATAACTATATGATACATGTGACATAGCATGACAGTCTGCAACATTAGTGTAAACGGTGAAAATCTGGAACAAGTGGATGAATTTGTTTATTTAGGAAGTATGTTTACAAAAGATGGGAGGGTGGAGAAGGATAATGAAAGAAGGGTTGGGGCAGGCAACAGAATAAATGGTGCACTTAAAGTTGTCATCGCAAACAAAAGGCTATCCAAAAAAGCTAAGATGGCAGTGCACAATGGTGTTCTTGTGCCGACCCTTATGTATGGAAGTGAAGCATGGAACTGGCAAAAGAAGGATGAAAGTAGAATAAATGCAGTAGAAATGAGATCTCTAAGACGAATGTGTCACAAATCTGTATATGATAGAGTGACAAATGCAAGTATAAGAAGTGAATGTGGTGCGAATGAAAGTGTTATGAACAAAATAAGGAAAAGGTCATTAAGATGGTTTGGACACATGGAAAGAATGAGTGAAGACAGAATGGTAAAGAAGGTATATGTAAACGGCGTGAACGGAGCTAGACATAGAGGAAGACCGAGGAAAACGTGGCACGATCAAATCAATCAAATATTGAATGTCGTACACGTGAGGAGTCGGAGAAATCGACGTGCGTGCATGACAAGATGTATGAATGTAGAGGAATCGAGAGAAGTATGTCAGGACAGAACAGGCGGCGGCGGGGAGACGGCGTGATGGTTAGTTAGTTAGTTAATATGATACATTTCTTAATAAATTATTATATTATTTAACCTTTTTGTATGGAGGAGGTCATTAAGAACTGTGTTCGCAGGTAACTTCCTCAATAATTCGGTCCGTGAAAAACGTAACTTTTCTTTTGCTTAATTACGTACTAAAAGTGTTGTAAGAAAAGTGCTGGTTATGTGAGACGGGCCGGCAAATTGGCCATTGTTTGTGGGTATAAACGCTCTTGGGCCACCCGACGCGACCGTGGAATAAATAGTACGGGAGACTGAAAGGAAATTGCCCAAGTAATTAGCTTCATCGCCCTAGTAACGGGCGACCCAAAAATATATATACATATTATTTTTTAGATAATCGAATGATTTTACTGAAATCTCTCGATGAATGTTCATTTTAAATAATAATGAAATAAAACGTTGTTTTTTAATTACTTCCAATTTTGTCTTTATTTCGACAGCGACCAGTTTCGTCAGGCTCGCTGGCATCAACAGAATGGCGACACTGTTACAATCTGACTCCTTTATACATACAGATCAGGGATGGTAAACATGATTCTAGACAAAAATTATCTCAAAATAATCATGTAAAATATATTGAATTTAAATATTGGTTATTTAAAAGGATTCTGTTTTCAATATAATGGAATTTCAATTAACTGCAGCTGATATATATGAATGAAGAAAGAATGGTAAAAAAAATATATGTTGAAGATGTAAATGGAAGTAGAAATAGAGGTAGATCGAGGAAAAGTGGCACGATCAAATAAATCAAATATTAAATGTCGGCCACGCGAAGAGTCAGAGAAATCGACGCGCGTGCATGACACGACATATGAATGTTGAGGAAACGAGAGAAATATGTAAGGAAAGAAAAGTGTGGCAGTCCATTTTTTTTGCCTACCCCTCCGGGGAGACGGCATGGTGGATAGTTAGTTAGCTAGTTTTTTAGACATATTTATATATAACGTTTAAAATTTATTATTTTAAAATATTTTTTCAGTGAAATTATTTTATGAAAATCAAGTCTTGTTGTAGATGGCAGTGCATGATGGAGTTTTATTCCTTTCCCTTTTTATTTTATTCATTATGAATTTTTTATATTTATAAACATGTACGGCGGGATATACAGGATACAAAAAAGTAGATTATATGTTTCCTGGGTCCCTCATGATTTGTCAATATATATTTTCACTTATACCAACATAACTCCCGCATGTACGAGGGACGGGCCTAGGGATTGAAAGAGCGAAGCTGATGAAAGGCGCTGTAACGCCTATGAGTATAACAGCTTCGGGTAAGCGGTGGGAATCCTTTATGATCAATCTTCTCTGCCTACCTCTCCGGAGAAGCGGCGTTAGTAAGACTGTCGTAGTAGATGGCATAAGATAGATGGTAGATGGTAGTATGAGTATATGGCATAAACGCTGGTGCGAAAATGAACGATAAGTCCATCAGCTGTTTGTTTTATGCAGATGACGCTGTTTTAATCGCTGGCAGCATGGACGATCTACAAGTTATAGTGTCAAGAATGTACGAAGAATGCAATAAGAATGACCTTGTGACGAACGTGTCAAAGTCTAAATTTATGGTATTTGAAAAGGAAGCATGTATGACGAATTATGACGTATGTGCGAACGGTGAGAAATTAGAGCATATTACCGAATTTGTTTATCTGGGAAGCATGTTTACAAGAGATTGAGGGTAAGCAGGAGGCGGGTAAGCTGTGGGTATCCTTCTGTATACTTCTCGGTATACAGGTATATTGGAAAGATATGTACTTCATTGCTTTCAAGCACAACATAATACAAAAATATGATTAGTTTGTTTATTTTTCTCTTATAAGCTGTATTTCTTTGGCCACCCAACAAAAAAGCACTCTCGAAGGAAATATTTCCCGCCAAAATCCATCAACAAAATTGTTGTGACAGTGTTACTAATTTATTAACACAATATATATTTTTCGTTTATATATATATATATATATATATATATATATATATATATATATATATATATATATATATATATATATATATATATATATATATATATATATATATATATATATATATATATATATATATATATATATATATATATATATATATATATATATATATATATATATATATATATATATATATATATATATATATATTTATATATATGATTTATATATATATTTTACGTTTTCTGGTATGTATATTATAAAACACTCGCTAATGTTCGGTATGCGTGAAAACGCCTCTTCAAATTGTTTTTGTGGTTTGTTTGAAATGGTTCACTTACATGAAGTTGACATATTTACATACACAAAAATAATAAAGTAACAAGCTAACTAAACATCACGTCGTCTCTCCGAAGGGGTAGGCAGAATGAATGAACTACCCCACATTTCAGGTAGGTTAGTTTTTATACACCAGCAAACATTTTGTAAAAGTTACATTTAATATTAGTGAATTCGAAAATGGCACAGTTTTTTTAAGAGCCGCAACATTATAAAACACCCACAAAGCTTCCTAGCCAGATCCTAAAAGCACTTCACATATCTGTAGATGGATAATCTTCTCTCCATTAAAATGTCTATTTTTAGCATTTTTTTAAGTCCAACTACTCCAAACATAACATTTCCACAAGGGCGGCAAATGAAGTTTTAAATTTCACCGTTCACGAAAAAATATTTTATTAGCAGTAATCAACAAAACCGTCACGTCATTTTCCCGAAGGGGTAGGCAGAGAGTGTGGAGCACACTACTCATTCAGCGAGTCAAACACGCACGTCGATTCTTCTGACTTTTAACTTGGCCGATCTCTAAGATTGGATTCATCAGGTCATGCCATTTTTTTCTAGGTAGGGTAGACCGAGGCGAATCGGATCACTTTTTTTTTGAGAATATTTAAATCATACTACAGTATAATATATGAAACTTTTATTGACAAAATTGTAATCAGTAACAATCTAGCTACGCAATAAACATTTTAAAACTTAAAATGTTCATTAATTCTTCAAAATATGAACTAAAAACTTGAAAGACAGAAATACCCGAATCGTCCCAATTATCGGGGCGAATAAGATCGTACGTAATATATATGTACAACTAAATTAAATTTTTCTTAACACTTAGCTTTGGAATCATTACCAACATTTAGATAATGAATAGTGAGATCAATATTATAATAAGTAACCCATAAATCACATATATACGGGCCTTTTTTTACTGTTTCTAAAGTCTTGAAGAATTCGGCCACTTTTTCCTTTTTCGTACCGTCAATTCTTGCTCTAAACAATCCTTCTGGTTTCCGAATAGTCAACTGCTTATTTCTTTCCATAAAGCGATGGAACCAGTCCTGACCAGCCATTCCTACTGCTCTGTTAAAATTGTGTTGAATTTTTTGACGTTCTGCGAATTCAAATGCATATAATAGGCCCATTCCCAATCAATATAAGACATACAATTCAAAGTTTTAACACATATCTTTATAATTACACAAAGAAATGGTAAGCACCTACCTTAGATGCGCACAAAAATTGTAACACGCTGGCGCGCATCTTTGACACTGATGTACAAGTCGAATAGAAACATTGCCAACGGTGGAAGGTGCGGGGTATGAAAGGGTCGTAAGGCGCCAATCGCTTGCGTTCCGCGTCAACGCGTTATTCAAATATTACCAAATTTCTTATTTTGATCCGATTCACCCACCGATCCGATTCGCCTCGGTCTACCCTATCCCACGACTCCGTGCGCCATTCACACCTTTATTATTTTGTTCCTAACACTATCATTAGTACCGCATTCACTTCTAATATTTTCATTCGACACGCTATCATACACAGATTTTCCACACATTTATTTATTTTATATATTTTGTTAATTTTGATTTAACTTTATCAATAGGTACATATATATAATCCAAAGTTGAAATTGAAAAGATTATCGAATGTATCGGACATGTTTATATTTAGAAAAGTTAATAATTTTTTCGTTGTTGTTAAAAGCATTTATTATTATTTAATAAAATACGTACGTCACGACCGCCCCCTTTAGCTGTCTCAAAGCCCTTCTCTGAACACATTACCTCTGGACACATTACCGCCCCCATGGAAAGGTCCAGCGCTCATTGGGGGGGCGGTACCGCCCCCGTTGAGAACCTATGGTCTAATATATATCATTTGTACTGCATTTATTCTACTTTAGGTACTAGATAAAAATGTTTTATTGAAAACAGTTTAAAAAAGGGTACTATAAAAATAAATAGTTGATGGTTCAGAGTTTGAATGATTTTATTAATAGCCTCAAGATGAAAGTCCGTTCTTTCGTAAGATTAGACAGCTTCTACGTAAGAAAATTCAAACCTTACACTAATTATATAAAAAAACTTTTAATAGCGCTTTTAAGACCGCCACTGAAATATGACTGCAATAAGAATGATTCAAAGAGGCAGTTTATAAACGAAAGTAGTCCAAAAATACCTTTTTAAAATTGATTAAAATAAACGTATTTATTTTAGATTTTATTTTTGAAATATTGTTATTACAAGTATCATAGGTTATTTGGATAACTTTTTGGAAACATGTATTTTCACAACACTTTTTTGCACTTTTCATAAACATGTTTCGGGACACAAACTTTCCTTCTTCAGTATATGAATTTTAACAGTTAAATGAACGAGAGTTATAACTTATATACTAAATGACGAGTGAAAAGGTGGAGGGGGGGAAAAATTAAATTTAGCGGCAGGGTAAATTGTTGTTTAGTTAGAATTATGAGACAGAGGAAATAAATCAATTATGGGACTAGAAGTTAACTTTAGTTGGTTGTTTATAATATCTTCGTTGTTTTTAATGGTCTTTTTAATTCGGCGTTCACGTGTGATCTTTATGATCCCGCAGACCTGGGTGTGGCATATAAGACGTACTCGTATGATGATGTGCCACAGCTAACAGAGAAAGGGCGAATGGCGATTTTAGGCGCCACAATACCGGTAACCCCCAGCTAAGGGAAGGAACACCCCTACAGAAAAACAGTGGTCCTCCTAGTAAGGCCAAGATCCGAACCTCGTAAAATAACCAACGTTACGAACACTTCAAGAAATTCGTTTCTTGGAGAATGCTGAGACCCACCAAGGGTCGTAGCGCAGGAGAAAAAAAAACATACTGTTGGTAATTATTGTCTTTATTCAAACATAATTGTTTCGATTGATATGTTTAAATACCGTTATGTAGTCAGGTCTACTCAATGAACAGACTGGAAGCATTTGAAACGTGGCTTCATCACCGAATGCTCAGATTTCCCTGGACAGACATGGTTACCAATACTGAATTCCTGAGGCGAGCTAGAGTTGACAGGGAACCGTTATCAACTATCAAGGTTCGGAAAATTTTAACGTGTGTTTTATTCCATTTAAAGAGTACGTGAATGACATGTTTCGCCTTTCCAAGGCATTCACATAAAATGTAGTAAAACTTCAAGGAAACGGAAAATTTTCACGTGTATTTTATATTTGTAATATATCATTGTTCAAGAAACAATAAATACCGTTACGTTGCGCACAAAAAATCCATTTCATGTTGTAAAGTCAATTTCTTTTGCGTATACAACCTCTAAAAATTAGATGGAACATTGGTCAAAACACATAAAAAACGGAAATATTAAAAAATCTTTTATAGAAGTAATTGTATTTTTTGATTGCTTCCTTCATTTGAGGTGGCTTATTGTGACAATTTAAGCATAAAATATATTCCGGGAAGTAAAAAAAGAAGCCTTCGGAAGATTTAAAGGTATTTTTTTAAACATTTTCAGAAGTAAACTTTTTAAGGCTTAGGTGGTTAGATCATATATTTATTCCAAACTGACGTGAAATAGATGCCGTTTTTGTGATATATTAGGTCCTTACATATGAAATTGGCGTTTTGCCGTACTGGCAACTTTGATCTCAAATATCTTCTCTTTGGTTAGGAATTCCAAATTCAAATTTATACAGCTATTTACTCAAGTATTTGTGTTTCGAAAATTATAATTCATTTGTTTTTTCCTCAATTGTTTTTTTTCTTTGCGTCACTCAGTTTAGAAAATGGAAAACTTGATATATCGCGTTATTTACGAGTATGAGTTCCACCGTGGCACCAGTGATGCAGAAACGTCGATTTTTTTTCTTCACGATCTAATCTTAATTTACACATACTCTCTTGTGTATATTAGGTCCTTACATATGAAATTGGCGTTTTGTATGGGAGGAACATAAAGTTGATTTTTTTTAAATATGATATATTTATTTAATCAAAGTATGTACCATTGCTATCTATGCACTTTTGCCATCTCATAGGTAGTTCATCGATCCCTTTACTAAAAAAAACATTCGCACGGGAATCATAAAATCTTTGAAGTCGGTTTGGACTGCCCCATCGGAGTTGAATTTTTTCCCTTGCAAGAAGTTATCCAAATTTCTAAAAAATAGTAATCTGTTGAGGCAAGGTCCGGAGAGTACGGTGGATGTCTTAGACATTCCAATTGAAGCTCTTCTAATTTGGTAGCCGTCTGTTGTGCAGTGTGTGGTCTAGCGTTATCATGAAGCAGCAGTGGCCTAGAGCGATTAACCAGCCTCGGTTGTTTAGCAGCTAGCTTTTCCATCATGGTTTGCAGTTGCTGACAATAGACATCTGCCGTAATCGTCTGGCCAGATTTAAGAAAGCTGTAGTGAACGACACCAGCACTAGTCCACCAAACGCTCACAAGTAACTTTTTTGGAGTCAATTTTCGCTTGGGGCATGGTTTGGCTGGTTCGGCAGGGTTCAGCCATTGCGGTGAGCGCTTCCGATTATCATACAGGATCCACTTTTCATCACAGGTAATGATTCGATTCAAAAATCCCTTCATTATTGTGCCGGTTGAGTAATGCAACGCAGCAGTCAACGCGCGTTTGTTGATTTGCTTCACTCAATTCGTGAGGTACCCACCTTTCAAGCTTTTCACCTTCCCAATTTGCTTCAAGTGGATTAAAACAGTTTTATCACTAACACCGCAGCCTGCAGCTATCTCGGACGTGGTTTGCGATGGATCCGCTTCCACAATAGCCTTCAATTCTTCATTATCAACTTTGGTCTCCGGCCGTCCACGGGGCTGGTTCTGCAGGTCGAAATTTCCAGAACGAAAACGTTGGAACCAAAAACGCACTGTGTTTTCTTTTGCGGCACCGTCGCCATACACATCATTAATCCTTCGAGCCGTTTCTGCAGCACTGGTGCCACGGTGGAACTCGTACTCGTAAATAACGCGATATTTCAAGTTTTCCATTTTGTAAACTGAGTGACGCAAAAAAAAAACAATTGAGGAAAAAACAAATGAATTATAATTTTCGAAACACAAATATTTGAGTAAATAGCTGTATAAATTTGAATTTGAAATTCCTAACCAAAGAGAAGATATTTGAGATCAAAGTTGCCAGTCCGGCAAAACGCCAATTTCATATGTAAGGACCTAATAAAACGTGATTATTAACCAACGCCGGGAAGACCTGATATAGCACACGAAGAAGAAGAATTCTGTGTGCATTGTGATAACAAGTTAAAAAGGTGTGTTATGCTCAAAAGAGCAAAAAAAAAATCACTTATTGATTTTTTCTGACACTGATATAAAACTCTATATTTAATAACATTTTGAATACTTGTAGACGAATACTGGATTTTACCCATTGCAGATTATCATTTCAAGGATTAATTGTATCTCAATAGAGACGAAGATGCAAATTGGGAACAGAATATGGTACATAAACACCTTGACTACCATATTCTGTTCCCAATTTGCATCTTCGTCTCTATTAAGATACAATGAATCCTTCAAATGATAACCCGCAATGGGTAAAATCCAGTATTCGTCTACAAGTATTTGTATACATTCAAAATGTTGTAAAAACAAAAACTGGTCCAAGTTAAAAATAGCATATAAATTGGAGTGATATCTCCAGGCGTTATCTAGCAATAAGTTAATGGCGGTAGCCTTTCGCATTGCGTTAGTAAAAAGATCTTCTGCTTAGTGCTTAAATCCAATCTTCATAGATGGCGCTAGTATGTAGATTGAAATATAACATGTGAAGGGTGGTGTTACATAGAAGCATGTATACAACTTCCATAAAAATTATCAGACTGGTGGTCGTAAGAAGGGTGGAATGGGGAATGTTGTATTACATAAAACGTGCGCTTAATCCAACCAATGACGGGTCATAAGTGCTGTAAATACCTCGAATACCATATTCTGTTCCCAATTTGCATCTTCGTCTCTTTTGAGATACAATTAATTTTATATTTAATAATTAATGCGAATGAAAACGTTTTTATACAAGTTTTATTATATTTTGTGTTATATGACATGTCGTCTGTTTGAGGCATTATCAAATGAAGCAAAAAATCAAACGCGCTGCTATTTATATACACGAGTTCAAGGAGCAGAATACGGTAATTAAGGAAATTGACGTGACCAAATACATTGTTGAAAACAATAAAGGGAATTGTTACAATTGTTTTTCTCGGAAACGCTTTATTTTGCATACTGAAATATTTTTAGAATAATAGAAACGGATCACACCGCATCTCCCGCAGGGGCGAACAGAGAAGGGTGGAGTGCCGCATCGGTACATGGAATATAAGGGGAGGTATGGAAGGAAAGTTGAATGAGATGTGTGCAGAAATGGATAATAAGTGTTTAGATGTTTTATGTGTGACTGAATGTATGATGAAAGAGTGTGGTTCCTTGGAGCATGCGGATAAGCTTGTTCTGTGGTCAGGTGTGCCGAATGACCACAGAGCATGCCAAGGCGTGGCGGCGGTGCTAGCTCCAAGGATGGTAGAATGTATGAAAGGTTATAAATGTGTTAGCCCAAGACTCATGTGGATTCGCTTCAAGATTGGGTTAACAAGAGTTTTCCTTTTAATTGGATACGCCCCTGGTAACAAGGAAAATGAGGCGAGTAAAGATGAGTTTTGGGACAAAGTGAGAGAGACATTGGTGTGTAAGAGTGAAAACGAAAGATTGATAATAGCAGGTGATATGAACGGTTGGGTGGGAATCCGTAGAAGTGGGTACGAGGAATGTCTGGGTACGTTTGGTGATAGACGAATAAATGATAATGGAAGGAGACTGCTTGAATTGTGTATAGAATGGGGTCTCTTTGTATCAAATACCATCTTCGATCATAAGAGAATCCATCTCTATACGTGGGAAAGAGGATTTGAAAGGTCCATTATAGATTACGTCATTGTAGACTCTAGATTACGGGCGGATACTGTTGATTCAAGGGTCTTCAGGGGAGCCGAACTGGAAACGGATCATTTTTTAGTAGTGGCAAAAGTGATCTTATTCCGGGGATGGCGAACCAGAAGAAGCAAAACAGTAGCCGCACCGACTATAGTCAAAGTTGAAAAACTGCAAAACAATGACGTAAGAAATAATTTCGTAAGAAAAGTGAAAGATAGATTGAGTGAGCGGGATGTAAGTGAGTTGAGTATTGACGAGACCTGGAAATACTTGAAGGAGAGTTTGTGAATCAGCGAAAGAATCGTGTGGTGTGTGTGTACAAGGAAGAAGGAAAGGGGATGCATGGTGGAATGATGACGTAAAGATTGCTGTTAAAGAGAAGAAAGATGCTTGGTTGAATATGTTGTCGATAAATAAGAATGACAGAGTTAAGTATGAAGAGCAAAAGATTTGTATAAGGTATGCAAGAAGAGAGTGAAGTCGGTAGTGAAAGCGCGGAAAGAAAAGCTGAAGGAGGAAGAAGGGCTCAAAATGACAAACAACTTCCAAGCAAATTTAAAAATGTTTTGGAAAGAAGTTAAAAAAGCCAGAAATCCTCCTGATAGTGGATGTGTGAAAGCAATTTTAGACAACGAGGGAAGAATGTTAACGGAGAGTAAGATCATACAAGAAAGATGGATGGAATATTTTAAGGAGATGTATGGTGGTGATACAAGCGTGATCGAAAATATGACATCTAGTGCGAGTGCGGGACCTATGAATGATAATATTGAAAAATAAGTACGAATGAGATGAAAAGATCCGTGAGTGCAATGAAAAGTGGAAAAGCTGTTGGGTTTGATTGTATTGCCATAGACTTTATTAAAAGCGGTGGCGAAGTGGTTTCTGCATGGTTATGTAAGTTATTTAACCAGTGCTTGGAGGAGGGATATACACCGCTAGACTGGAGGAGAGCAGTAATTATGCCCCTGTACAAAGGAAAAGGATCGCGTATGGAATGTGGAAACCACAGAGCTATTAGTCTTTTGAGTGTCGTTGGTAAAGTCTATGGCAGAATTTTAATAGAAAGGGTAAGAAAATTGACGAGTGACAAAGTTTGGGATGTGCAAGGTGCCTTTATGAATGGCAGAGGATGTATGGATCAAATTTTTGGACTTCGTACATTGACAGAGAAGTTTCTGGCCAAAAATCGCAAACTTTCTGTGCATTTGTCGACTTACAAAAAGCATATGATTACGTTAATAGAGAAAAGTTGTGGAAAATATTGTCTGAATATGGAATAAGTACAAAACTGATCACGGCCATTAAGTCACTATACACGGAAAGCACTGCGAGTGTCAGAGTAAATGGAGATCTTACAGCCTGGTTTGATATCAATAAAGGTGTCAAACAAGGTTGCGTAATGTCCCCGTGGTTATTTAATCTGTATATGAACAATTGTATGAAAGAGCTGAAAGGGGTTGGATGTAGGTGCCAAAATGAGCGGAGTGTCAGTAAGCTGTCTCTTGTATGCGGATGACGCTGTCCTACTTGCTGACAACGAGCATGAACTACAAGTCCTGGTGAATTATATGTATGAGGTATGCATGCGAAATGATCTGATGATGAATGTTAATAAGTCCAAGGTAATGATTTTTGAAAAGGAAGAAACCACGACAGTCTGCAACATTAGCGTGAATGGTGAAAACTTGGAGCAAGTAGTTGAGTTTGTGTATTTATGTAGTATGTTTACAAGAGATGGGAGAGTGGAGAGGGATATTGAAAGAAGGGTTAGGGCAGGCAACAAAGTGAATGGTGCACTTAAAGTTGTCATCGCAAACAAAAATCTATCCAAAAAGCTAGAATGGCAGTGCACAATGGTGTTCTTCTACCGACCCTTATGTATGGAAGCGAAGCATGGAACTGGCAAAAGAAGGATGAAAGTAGAATAAATGCAGTAGAAATGAGATCTCTTAGACGAATGTGTGCATACTCTGTGTATGATAGAGTGTCGAATGAAAATATAAAGTGAATGCGGTGCGAATGATGGTGTCATGAACAAAATAATGAAAGGATCATTAAGATGGTTTGGACATATGGAAAGAATGAATGAAGAAAGAATGGTAAAAAATTATGTGTTAATGATGTAAATGGAACCAGAAATAGAGGAAGACCGAGGAAAACGTGGCACGATCAAATAAATCAAATATTGAATGTCAGCCATGTGAGGAGTCAGAGAAATCGACGCGCGTGCATGACACGATGTATGAATGTTGAGGAAGCGAGAGAAATATGTCAGGAAAGAAAGGTGTGGCAGTCCATTCTTTCTGCCTACCCCTTCGGGGAGACGGCGTGATGGTTAGTTAGTTAGTTAGTTAGTTAGAAACGGCCGTTCACAATGGAATTCTGGTCCCAACCCTAATGTATGGAAACGAAGCATGGAACTGACAGAAGAAGGATGAGAGCAGAATAAATGCGGTAGAGATGAATGTGGTAGAACGATATACGACAGAATCTCAAATGCTGATGTACGAAAGGAATGTAGAGCGGAAGAAGGTATTATAAACAAAATTATGAAAAGATCGCTACGTTGGTTCGGTCATATGGAGCGCATGGATCGTGAAATAATGGTTAAGAAAGTATACGTTAATGATGTAAATGGAGTACGGAGTCGAAGCAGACCGGCGAAAACATGGCATGACCAAATTTATCAAATTTTAAAGGTTGGTCATGTTAGAAGTCGGAAGAATCGATGTGCGTGTATGACTCGTTGTATGAATATGTAAGAATCTAGAGAGGTGTGCCAGGATAGAGTATTGTGGCGGTCTTTTCTCTCTGCCTACCCCTGCGGGGAAACGGCGTGATGGTTTGTTTGTTTTTGAAATACTTTTCTAATTTATAAAACGTCATTTTGTTATCGTTACCTTTGTAAACATTATATTCATAAATTTAACTATTATAGTTCCAGGTAATACTTAATTGTATCGTGGGGTTAATCCATGAATTTTTTTCAATAATAAACGTCAATTATCTGAATTACCATTTTCAGCTACTTTAACTCGTGTATATAAACAGCATCGCGGTTGATTTTTCGCTACATTTGATGCCTTAGGCAGGCAAAACATGTCATTCACCCAAAATATAGTAAATTTTATACTGGATTGTGACAGACTCGCATATACAGCCACTTACGATATCCTCTCCGGACACCGTACACCTGGAAGACCACCTAAGAGATGGAGGGACCGTTGGACCCCAGCATCCTAGGAGACATGATTTCTGTGCCGAAGATCATCAGCTCTATTAAAAGACGAAGAAAAATAATAATAGGAAGAAAAAATAAGAAGAAGAAGAAGAAGAAGATGAAGATAAAAAAGAAGAAGAAGAAGAAGAAGAAGAAGAAGAAGAAGAAGAAGAAAAATAAGAAGAAAAAAATTAAGCAGAAGAAGAATAAAAATTAGAAATAGAAGGATAAGAAGATGAAGAAAAAGTATAAGAGGAAGAAGAAAAAATAATAATAAAAATAAGAATAAAAAGAAGAACAATAAAAAGAAGAAGAAGAAAAAAAAAGAAGAAAAAAAAGAAGAAAAAAATAAGTAGAATGAGAAAAAAAATAGAAAAAGAAGGATAAGAAGATGAAGAAAAAGACGAAGAAAAAAGAAGAAGAAGAAGAAAAATAATATTTAGAAGAAGAAGAAAATGTAAAATAAAAAGAAGAAGTAAAAGAAGAAGAGTAAAATAAGTAGAACAAGAAGAAAAAATGGAAGAAGAAGAAGAAAAAGAAGAAGAAGAAAAATATAAAACTGAAGTTATAATCAATATTAAATGCTCTTTTTATTTCATAAGTTCATGACAAACGCCCAGAGCGAGGGTCGGCAAGATAAATCTCCAAACCGAAAGTTAAATACGAGGAGAACAGTTTCTCCAGACAATAATAGTTCCTTCATTAGGTGTCGAGGGTCGCCCCGAGAGCGGTTCGTGCCAAATCTACCGGAATGTATTGGGAACAGGGTGTAGAGAGGAAGAAGGCTTCAAGGGCCCTCAGATTTGTACTAATAGGGAGGAAAGAATCGCCGGAATCCAAATGCTGCGGTGAGATTTGGTGTTGCCAAGTTTGTGTGTTGAATGGGACTCAAAAAAGGGGTGCTTTTAGATTCTAAATACCTACATTTCAATTTCTATAGGGTTAAAATTATTTATTGATTAATTTTTTACGTATAGTCACGTGTTTATATATGGTGTAACTAAATAATAATTATTTTAATATATTAGTAATACGATTAGCAAATTGTCAATGTGGTCTGTTATGCAGACGATGCTATTATAATCATAGCTGAAAACAATAATGACCTACAAAAAATGCTAGACAGACTACATCACGCCTGTAAAAAATACAACATGACGATCTCTATCGAAAAAACAAAATGTATGACCTTTTCCAAAACACCCAAAACATCTAACCTGGTTATAGAAAATCAACCCATAGAACAGTTCAGGACTTTCAAGTATCTAGGCATAGACATGGTGGGGGGAGCGGATCTGCAGGAAGAAATACAAGCCCAAGTAAACAAGGCAGCTGCAATCTCTGGGGCTCTAAAATCCACAATATGGAAAAACAAAGATACATGGCCATTAAGAGTAAGATGAGAATCTATAAAGACAGAATAACATATGGCGTTGAAGCAAGGGCAGACACAATAAGGACCAAACAAGTTTTGAGAACATCCAAAATGAAGACACTGAGGATAATAGCAGGCAAGACACTGAGGGATCGCGTGAGGAACACACCAGAATAAGATAGATATGTGAGGTTGAGGATATTATAAGATGGAGCAGACAACGAAAAAGGGACTGGTACGGTCATGTTCAAATAATGGACACCACCAGACTTCTCTATATTGCATTGCATAATCAGCCTCATGGGACTCGTCCACGTGGAAGACTTCCTAAAAGATGGAAGGATAGCTGGGAATTTACCTCGCAGGAGGAGCAACACCCTGGAGAATAAATATCACATAGGTCTACAATAAGGAAGAAGAAGAAGAAGAAGTAATACGAATATTTTAAAAACAAAATTAAATTTAAAAAAAATACAACAAGGAGAAAAGTATGTCAAGAAAACCGATGTGGCCGTCTATTATTTCTGCCTACCCTTTCAGATAGATGGAATTATGGTTAATTTATTTTATCTTCATAAATAGTTTCTCATATATATAATTATAATATACATAGACTCACACACACATATGAGCATATAATTAATCAAGTTAAAACTCCGTAACCGGACGTAATCTTTGTAAATAAATAATGAAATAATGAGAATAGAACGCCCTCAATTATTTTTCATAATAAAACCGCTGAAAGCACGATATCTCTTGAGGTCGTACATTTCTTTCAGGTGGAATTTTTCAGCGCTCCCTCCCCCAGCCTCATCCGGTTCCGCTACTTCCGTCACCGTACTAAAGTATTTCCGCCACTAATTTCCGCATCAATTATTTACCGCCGTGCATTAAAGTATAGCAGAAAAGTTCATAACTTAATTTGACTATTCGTTCAAGGCATAAATTGGCTATGCTTGCTACGAGCAACATGCTTTTGGAATGTACAAGGATTCTATATACTGCTCAAAATACATAGTTCATATCATTAATTATAAACAAACAAACCATCACGCCGTTTCCCCGCAGGGGTAGGCAGAGAGAATGGACCGCCACACTTCTCTATCCTGACAAACCTCTCTAGCTTCCTCCACATTCATACAACGAGTTAACGCACGTCGATTCCTCCGACTTCTAACATGACCAACCTTTCAAATTTGTTTAATTTGGTCATGCCATGTTTTTCTCGGTCTGCCTCGACTTCGTGCCCCATTTACATCATTAACGTATACTTTCTTAACCATTCTTTCTCCATCCATGCGTTCCATATGTCCGAACCAACGCAGCGATCCTTTCATAATTTTGTTCATAATACCTGCTTCCGCTCTACATTCCTTTCTTATATCAGCATTTGAGATTCTGTCGTATATCGTTCTACCACACATACGTCTTAGGGACCTCATCTCTACCGCATTTATTCTACTCTCATCCTTCTTCCGCCAATTCCATGGGAACCATTGCTTTGCTTCCATACATTAGGGTTGGGACCAGAACTAAATACGAGGTCTGTCCAATAAGTACTCGAACTGATTTTTTAAAAATATAAATAATAATAGAATAAAATAAATGGCGCACTCAAAGTCATTACTGCAAATAGAAATATATCCACAGAAGCAAAAATGGCAGTACACAACGGAGTTCTAGTGCCAACCCTCTCATATATGGAAGTGAAGCTTGGAGCTGGCAAAAGAAGGATGAAAGCAGGATAAACACCGTAGAAATGAGATCACTAAGAAGAATGTGCTGGAAAACGTTGTATGATAGTATACCGAACGATGAAATAAGAGAGAAATGTAAGGCAGATGACTGCATCATGGATAAAATTAAAAAAGGATCCTTGAGATGATTTGGACATATGGAACGAATAGATGAGAGAAGAATGGTTAAATAAAAAGTTGTACACACGCAGCGTGAGTGGAAGAAGAAGCTGAGGACGACCGAAGTAAACATTGAATGATCAAATTAATCAATTACTAAAAGGCGGCCACATTCGAAGTCGGAATAATCGATGTGCGTGCATGGTACGATGTATGAATGTAGAGGAAGTCCGAGAGGTATGCCAGGACAGCATTGTGGCCTCTCTGCGTACCCTTCCGGGAAAATGGTGTGTTAGTTGTTAGTTAGATTTAAAAAATATATATATTTTCCAATATTTAGGGTAGATTAATCTTATCCCTTTCAAAATGCTCCCCAATTGTAGCAATGCACTTGTCCCACCTCTGTTTCCATTGTTCAAAACATTCCTGAAAGTCTTCAGGAGTCAGTTTCTTCAGCTGCTTTGTCGTTTCACGTTAAATCGTCCACACGTAAATATGCACGTCAATTCTCCCATTTTCAAACATGGCCATCTGATTTTTTTGGTCATGTAAAATTTTCCTCGGACTTCCTCGACAGAGCCGACATGATGGGAAGACCATGGGAAGAGAAAAAAATCATCGGTTGACTCCAGGAAAGATGGTCTGACAAAATAATTCCAGTCGAAGGAAGAAGATGGATAGAAGAAAATAGAGACTATCTGAAGAAGCCTACCATACATCCAGCAGTGGAGAGAAAAGAAAGATTGCTCGAGAAATGTTAGGTTAATTGCAAAATGTTCCTTCTGGTCAAAGAATCTCGCGTGTTATAAATTTTCACCCCGTCCCGAAACACGGGCCTTCGGACTGCCGGGATAGTCCTGGAATTAATCCCCCCTAATGTGCGTTTCTCCCTCGCTACCCCGGGCCTTTCCTTAAGCCCCGAGGGATGTTGGGCTAATACAAACATTTAATCACGCGCCCACCCCTCCATACAAATGGTACAACCCTTTTGAAAACGTAAAAATAATTTATTTAGCTTCACGTGTGAAATGAGAATTTATTATTTGAGTTACGTTAACGTTAGTTTTACGTAATTACGAAGTAAGTAATGATGCTGTAAAATTATTATATTTATTCTTCTTTTCGGTTCTACATTACGGTGTAGGACTTGGTCCTCAACTGGCTCCTGTCCTTGGCCATCTCTCTCCATTCTCCAGATCTTTCTAATTTCTCCCAGTCCTCTACTACGCAGTCTGCCCATCTTTTTCTTAGTCTGCCTCGCCCTAACCCGTTAGTCTTTGAGCTGATCCTCCTGTTTTATACTCCTATTTGGTGCACGGTCGGCTGTCTCGCCGGAAGTCGCCGTAATAGTGCCGTCTCTGACCCCTCTGAGGGTGTACTGATTGCCTCGTTAGGGGTGGGGGCTGCCTGCAAAGCTGGGCCTCGCCCTCCCCATCGCAGCGATTTCTTAATATATGTATATTTTTTTGAGATTTTTGTAACGTTCTGTTCCCTTGACCTGTCCCGTGTCCTTTATATATGTAGTAACGTTGTGCTTACTCACGCCATTCCGAATTCGTCTACTCTGTTCCTCGTTTCATTTTGATTCTGTAAGTCACATCCTTCAGCGTGACAAAATTATTATATTAAAATATGATATTCAGAGAGCCTGTGTTCTGTCAGTTGGTACTTATGGTCTTGAAACTGTGTCACATTGTCCAAGCAAAGAGCCATGTTAGGAATAAGATACAGAGTCAGAAACGATACGGTGAGAGAAAAAACATAGGTCACTGACATCATCCACCGGGTTGCGACTCTAAAATGGCAATGGGCAGGTCACGTAGCCAGAAGCTTAGATGAAAAATGAACAAGAAGACTGCTGACTTGGAGACCGTGGACGGCAAAGAGAAGTGCAGGGCAATCGCAACTACGGTGGAAGGATGATCTTAACAGACACGTCGGAATAACCCGGATGCAGTCTGCACAAGACAGAGTGACCTGGAAGCGAATGGAAGAGGCTTTTGTCCAGGAGTGGACGGGAATAGGCTGGAATAGGCTAGCAAGGTGCATATCTATAAGACCTGTGTGCGACCTATCCTCACATATGGGATTGAGACGATAAGCTTTTGTCAAGGTTCATGTTTCCATATCGTAGAACATGACGGGTAGCACATAACATCGAATTATTCTATTATAATTCGCAATTTGATGGTATGATGAAGAAGCTATTTCGGGCCATTTCTTTTCGTGTTCTTATATCCTGACTGCGGTCCCATTCATCATTCAGCCAACATCCTAAGTATTTGGTATCGATTAACCCGCTTTAGCTTTTCGTTTTCGATGTTTAGTGTTGATACCAACAAAATACAAGTGAAAAATTTGCATGTTGTGCTATTGCTAACCAAACATTAGAATTGAAAAGAAATAGATGTTTTATGTATTGTAAATTTCATTCTGTATTTTCATATCCACATTCTGAATTATGGCTGTTGAATGAGAAAAAAAACAATGTTAAATATCATTTTGAATGTGTACAAATACTTGTAGACGAATACTGGATTTTACCCATTGCGGGTAAAATCCAGTATTCGTCTACAGGTATCATCTTCAAGGATTAATTGTATCTCAATAGCAGTGGCGGTATTCCCATAGAAGCCCAGAAGCCCGGCTTGCGTAAGAAATTTTGAATCAAAACCGCCAAATCTAAGAAATCATGCCCCTGCATATACCAACAACCACCAAATCACCTTCCAACAATGTTCCCATTAGACGTAAGAGGAATCCCACCCACAAGAGCTAAACCTCTGTAGGCTAGAAGAGGTTTTGATTTAAATTTTCTTACGCAAGCCGGGCTTCTGGGCTTCTATGGGAGTACCGCTACTGCTCAATAGAGACGAAGATGCAAATTGGAAACAGAATATGGTGGTCGAGGCGTTTACAGGACTTATGACCTGTCATTGGTTGGGTTAAGCTCAAGCTTTATGTAATACAACATTCCTCATTCCGACCTTCTTACGACCACCACGTCTGACAAATTTTTGGAAGATGTGTATATGCTACAATGTAGGGATACACTTCACATTTTTTAGTTCAATCTACACAAGCGCCATCTATTAAGATTGTGTAAGCATTAAGCAGAAGATCATTTTTAACGCAGTGTGAAAGGCTGCCGCCATTAACATACATTGCTAGATAACGCCTGGAGATGTCTCTCCAATTTTTATGCATTTTAACTTGGACTATGATTATACTCGTATATTATTTCTAATGAAATTTAGGTAACATAAATATCTCTTTGATTAATGATATAATCTTTCTTTTTTGCTAGGAGATTTTACAGAATCTAATATGCTACAATAAGCACAAAGCAGTTCAAACGAGTTTCGCTCCTAAATGATAAATAATTACTTCAAACATAAACTGCTTTTAATTTAAATGGGGTCGGTTTTCGGATATCTCTGAGGATGCTTACCTGCTTAATGTATAAGATGGCACATTAATCAAAACGCTGACGAGGTATTTCCCTGAAAGGAAGGAAAAATTTGATGAAATATGCAGAATCTAATCTGTGGGAGCCATTTTGACGGTACGTAGGAGCGCGGAAAGACGTCGGTAACGCAGAGCGCTCCTTTACCGACGTATCTTTATAATGCAAAAGATATTATGCGAAATTAAAGTCTACCGAGATTTGGATATTATTTCAATAAGATATCGTATAACATGGTCAAATTAAATTATTCCGGTAGCTTTTATAGTATAAAAATATCTATATCCTTAAGCGAGTATATTTATTAAAGTTTTACTCGATTAATAAGAAGAGTATCTTTTTGTTTTTTTGAATGTTACAAATACTTGTAGACAAATACTGGATTTTTCCATTGCGGGTTAATCATTTAAGGATTAATTGTATCTAAATAGAGACGAAGATGCAAATTGATTTTTGGAAACAGAATATGGTGGTCGAGGGGTTAACAGGATTTATGACCTGTCATTGGTTGGGCTAAGCGATCGCTTTATGCAATTCAACATTCCCCATTGCACCCTTCTTACGACCACCACGTCTGACAAATTTTTGAAACATGTATTATATATATGCTCTGTGTATGATAGAGTGTCGAATGAAAATATAAGAAGTGAATGCGGTGCGAATGATGGTGTTATGAACAAAATAATGAAAGGATCATTAAGATGGTTTGGACATATGGAAAGAATGAATGATGAAAGAATGGTAAAAAAATTGTATGTTAATGATGTAAATGGAACCAGAAATAGAGGAAGACCGAGGAATACGTGGCACGATCAAATAAATCAAATATTGAATGTCGGCCATGTGAGGAGTCAGCGAAATCGACGCGCGTGCATGACACGATGTATGAATGTTGAGGAAGCTAGAGAAATATGTCAAGAAAGAAAAGTGTGGCAGTCTATTCTTTCTGCCTACCCCTTCAGGAAACGGCGTGATGGTTAGTTAGTTGGTTAGTTTTTGTATATATGCTACTATGTTGAGAAACACTTCACATATTTTAGTTCAATCTACACTAGCACCATCTATTAAGATTAGATGTAAGCTGATTAGCTTCATAACTTTCCAATCTTATGAATTATTTTCTGCGCTGATAATTGAGGGGAAGATGAGGCATGGTTAGAAGGATAATGTAATGTCTGGGAAGCATCAAACAGTGGATGGATTGCTGACGTGCAATGGCGTACCTAGATTCAACCAGTAAGGCGAGCCCGTCCGACTTTTTGCACGATAATGTATTATTCCGAAATAAAAGAGTTTTATCTTTGTAAATGAATTTCGTGAATTAATTGATTTTAAATCCCATTTTAGGCGCATTTTATATCGACACAAAAAAAAATTCTGCGTCACCAAACTCATTGCCAATATTAATGAATTTGTTAACACCGAAACACGAATCTATATAAATAAAAGCGAAAGTGTGTTATTGTGAAGACGTTATAAATAAATGTTCGTAAAGATATCACGTAATCTTTCTTTTTATAACATTTCTGCACATAGCATAAATGACAGAAAACATTCTGACAATAGAAATTAAGTTCGTGACACATCGAATATTAACAGACTTCAGAGTGATATGGCCCGGCTTCAAATCCATACAAAAAATTGTAGATCTGGTATATATGCACCTAGCTATATGATTACAACCCAAAAATTGGCATGTGTGACAAAGTTTGCAAGCCCAATATGAAGCCCATCGAAAACATGAAACAAAACATGTGGATGTAGGCGATTTCGCGGGCATCTCACCTATGGTACGTATGAGTGAAATAAAATACCAAAGTTTTTTCAGACGTGAGAACCACACTGTCTGAATTTTGGCAGTCATAGCTGTTACCACTCTGACACGAAGGTCGTCAATGACACGTTTCATCTTGCTAATGAATTATATCAAATGTAGCGAGAATTAAAAGCGTTGCTGGTTATATACCCAAGCTAATGTAGCAGAATGCGTTACTTAAGGAAATTGATTACGCTTAATACATTGTAAAAATCGACCGTGTTAATACTGCACGTTAAAAGCTCGCTAATTTGTTTAACCCTAAGGAAAAAAGCACATTTTTCAATAAATAATATTGAAAAGCCCCGGAAATTTTCGGACATCCTCTTTAAATCCTGACACTTTTAATATCCTTTGAATTCCCTTTTCAAGGGCTCGTTAAAATCCGGCTTGAAAGCGATGTGATACGTCCCATAGCGAATTGTTTCGGTCTGCAGGCGCACGATTAATGAGCGAAAAAGAATGAAGGTCGATTTTCAATTAACTAAAAAATTCGGCCCTTTTAATACAGGGCCGGCTGCACCGAAGACTTTTTAAATAAACGCGAAGTCAGAACAATCGATGAGCGTGCGTGTCACGGCGTGTGAATGTAGAAAGAGTGCGAGAATTATGACGGGATAGAATAGGCGAGATTCGTGGCAGAGTGGCAAGAGCTTTGAATGCCATACCGAAAGTTCCGATAATTGCGATGGTAGTGTGATTGTCACACTATCTTTGATATGGTGTACGTGACAGTAAGATGTCAAAAGATTAGCTACATAGAAGAACAATGTAGCGATCTATTCTCTTTCTTGGCAAGGGATTATCAAACGTTGATAATGTCTCAGCAAGGTGAAACCTGCCATTTCTGTAATATAAATAAAAGTTTCAGGAAACAGACGATTTCATTCGAATTAATTTTATAATATAAAGATATTCTTCTTCTTCTTCTCCTTTGGTCAGTTCCTGAAATCAGGCTGGCCTCTCTTGGGAGGTTGTCTCCCATCTATCTCTCCATCTCTTCGGCGGTCTTCCGGGGAGACGGCACCCGGCAGGAATCTGATGCGCCACAGCGTGTGGGATTCTGGTGGGATCCATCCTCTGCACGCGAGCATTCCAGTATCTTCTGCGTTGTCTGCCCCATCTCACGACATCCTCCACCTTGCAGATCTCGCGGATAGCCGTGTTCCTCATCCTATCTCGAATAGTCCTTCCTGCTATCATCCTCGGCGTCCTCATCTCTGCCACCCGTACTTATGACTTCGTTCTTGTGGTATCCGCTCTGGTCTCAATGGTATATGTCAGTATAGGCCTTACGCAGGTTTTATATATAAAATATTGTATCACTAAATTGTCAAAATATCTAGAAATTTGTAAAGCTAAATAAAAAAAAAACATTTAATTGATATCATAAAAAAAAATCACTAAACATATTCAAAATCGCAACGAAAAGTTAATCCCAATTAAATGCTGTTATTTGAAATTTCGAGGTCTTTTTCTTCTTCGATGGTCCTACAGCCCATATCGAGTCTTAGCCTCCAGTATTCTTCGCCTCCAACTCCTCCTGTCCTCCGCTTCGACCCTCTAATCTTACACTCGTAACAATTTCACCACATCTCTTCCAACTTCACCCTCATCGCAGCCTTGGTTGTCCAATTGGTTTTCTACCACCTAGGTACTACTCCAGCAATCTTTTTGGGGTTCACGATAACGGCATCCTCTGCACGTGACGAGTAGAAGTAAATTATATATAATGAAAAAAAAAATACACATTATTTGCTTTGCCTGAAGAACAGGGTGGTGGTCCATCCTCTCTCTACTTCTCCGGGGAAACGGCGCGATGGTTAGTTATTAAATTAAATAAATGATTGAGTTACGAGCGCAATATGTTAAACAGGGCGCAAAACTAAGTGGATACGGTCTCGAGACCTCGGTGTTCAAACGATTTCGTATCTCCGACGATCGGACACCCTGGAATTTAAAAGCGCGCCATCTCGGGCCCTTATCTCTCGCGTACTCAATCAATCCCTTAAATATTTAAGGGTGACGGGCACGAGTGAAGGCCAGAATATAAAAGTTCAACGGTTCAAATAGACTCTAGAAACATACTTCTTCTTCTTCCTAGCCTTCCCTCCACTGCTGCATGTAGGCTGCTTTTTCTTTATCCTGTGCCGCTTCAATCCATTTTTTCCCGGCGACCACAACAATATCGTCGGCCCATCTCTTCTGTGGCCGACTGTTGCTTTCTCATGGCCTCCACTTTAAGACTTTGGGAGTCCATCTTGAACTTGGCTGTCTGGCTACGTGTCCTGCCCATTGCCATTTCAATTTTTCCATGATATCGGCGACTTTTGTTCGGCGTCTGATTTCTGTATTTGTAGTTTACTCACTCAGACTTATGCCCAACATTTGCCGCTCCATGGATCGTTGCGCGCATTTCAATTCGTGGACAGTATTTATGGTCAGGGACATTGTTTCCAAATCATATGTCATCACAAGCAAGATGCATGCTTCGTAGGTTTTCCTTTTTAAATTAATGGGGATATCCTTGTTGCTCATTATATGACTGAGCTTTCCGAAGGCTGCGCAACCATGTCCAATTCTTCTGGGTATTTCTGCCACCTGGTTTTCTTTTCCCATTTTTAACTTATGTCCGAGGTAGATGTATTCTTCAACAGTTTCAATTATTTTATCATCAATTTTTATATTTCTGTTCTAGAAACACGAATAGTGAGCCGATCGATTCTTTCTGCCTAACCCTTCAGGGATACGGATGATGGTAGATTACTTATTTTTTATTGTTGGCTGGTCTTAAATTTTGGACTTTTTATCGGACGATTTTTCCACTCAAGTTTTCCCTGGAAAACTTTTAATTAGTAAGAAACGAATTACTAAATTAACATTTCTTTGAGCGCAAATATGGGCCTTTACCCGTGAATGTTCACTAATTTGAATTTCCTAAAAGATTTTTTAAGAAAAAGGCTTTGATTTAACTGAATCAAAGAAAAGCGAATGAAAGTTAGCGTGAACTTTGTCTGCGACTTGTAAACAATCTCTTAATAAACTTACAAAACGACTAATTAATAAGCAAGGATAATGTTTTTGGTAACAAACAAAATATTCGAGAGAACAATTGTATTTTTATGCCGATCCTTCCATATTTAATTTCACGTTTAATGTGGATAGCCACTGTGATTGTGTTAATTTTATAATTATTTTAATTTAAAGCGTAAGGTCAAAATCGACTGAGTTATTTTAGTGAGGCACACCAGGTGAAAGCTGCTGAGAATCGCATGGAAATCGTCAGTATTTTTTTAAAAGTCAAGGGACACCACTGGAGATAAAGAGGAAGAACCATTATATGGCGTTGGACTCGATAGTTTGATAATCGTAGTTTGGAAGATACACCATTTGATAGTAAGAAAAAATGGATTAAAAATTTTAACAGGTTTTTCTAAATCGATTTTCTATGGATTCGAGCTATCGTTAAACGTTGCCGATTTGGAAAAATTTGATTTTTACTATTTTTTAACACAACATCTTGAATGTATACAAATTCTTGTAGACAAATACTGGATTTCAACCATTGCGGATTAATTATTTTAATTTTATAAGGATTAATTGTATCTCAATAGAGAAGATGTAAATTGTTTTCTAAGAACAGAGGGTGGCCGAGGCGCTTACAGGACTTATGATCTGTCATTGGTTGGGTTGAGCGATCGCTTTATGTTTAACAACATTCCCCATTCCGCATTTTTTTCTTATGACCGCCACGTCTGACAAATTTTTGGAACTTGTATATATGGTAGGATTCCACGCCTATCTTTACATTTTTAAGTTCACTCTACACTAGCGTCATCTATTAAGATTGACTATTTTTTAAAACTGCTTGAATACAAATGAAGGGCAAAAAAATTAGAACATTTTTCAATCGGCCACTATTTTGTGAAAAATCAAAATTAAAAAAACAGCTACGTATAACGATCGCTAGTTAGTTCGTTTTTAAATCCCTTAAGATTATCAGGAATTAGAAAAATACCTTCCTCGACTTTTTAAAATAAATATAAAAATCACAATACATATGAAAATGTATGATAAATGATTTTTTAAGGTATTTAACCATTTCAACGGGAGATTAAATATACACAAACTATGAGATTCAATTTGTCAAATGGAATTATATCAAACTTTTAACTCGCTCGGAACAAACGTAACCTATTTCTGCTTAACTCTGAGCGGGTTGTAATAGAGTTTTGACGTTATATTAATAACATTTTGATTAATACCGGGTTTCCAAGCGTAACTTAAAAAAAATACATGTATTTTTTTAAGATGTTTATATTTCATGTATGGAAGTGAACCTTGGAGCTTGCAAAAGAAGGATGAAAGTGGGATAAACGCCGTAGAAATGAGATCACTAAGAAGAATGTGCAGGAAAACGTTGTATACTAAAATACCGAACGATGAAATAAGAAAGAAATGTAAGGCAGATGTCTGCATCATGGATAAAATTAAAAAAGGATCCCTGAGATGGTTTGGACATATGGAACGAATGGATGAGAGTAGAATGGTTAAAAAGTTGTACACGAGCAGCGTGAGTGGGAAAAGAAGCCGAGAGCGACCGAGGAAAACATGGCATGACCAAATTAATCAATTACTAAAAGCGGGCACATTCGAAGTCGGAATAATCGACGTGCGTGCATGGTACGATGTATGAATGAAGAGGAAGCCCGAGAGGTTTGCCAGGACAGAGCATTGTGGCGATCCATCCTCTCTGTCTTCTTCTCCACCTTCACCTCCACCTTCTTCCACCCTTCCGGGGAAATGGCGTGATGGTAAGTTAGTTAGTTAGTTATGTTTATATTTTTATTACTCCCCGTTTGAGTATCCAAGGTAAAATTACACGACCCATTTTAAATTTAATTATGATGCAAGCATCTGCCTCAAATTTCTTCTTTATTTCGTCATTCAATATTCCATCAAACATATCGTACTACACATTCTTCTAAGTGATCTCATTTCTATGGAAATGATTCTACTTACTAACTAACCATCACGCCGTCTCCCCGAAGGGCAGGCAGAAAGAATGGACTGCCACAATGTTCTGTCCTGACAAACTTTTCTCACTTCCTCTACATTTATACATCTAGTCAAACATGCACGTCAATTTCTGCGACTCCTCACGTGACCGACATTCAATTTTTGATTGATTTGATCGTGACTTCCTCGGATCCCTCTATTTCTAGCTCCGTTCACGTCGTTTACATATACCTACTTCACGATTCTCTCTTCACTCATTCTTTCCATGTGTCCAAACCATCTTAAGGACCCTTTCATTATTTTGTTTATAACGCTTTCATTCGCACCGCATTCACTACTAATACTTGCATTTGACACTCTATCATATACAGATTTACCACACATTCGTCTTAGATATCTAATTTCTACTGCATTGCAAAAATACCAACACCCAAGTTCTCGAAATATCCTATGATTAATCTAAAGAAATGGGTAATGAGATGCCCATCTCTTCGAGCATTCCCAAAAGAAATGCCGTGGGATAGAGCCACGGATAACTACCATACTCCCTCATGTAGAGATCATTTTCAATTGTGCCATCGTTGGTAAGAACAGAACCGAATATCTGAGGTGTTCCACATTTTTTAAATCCAATCCCTAGGATTGTAACTAAAAAAATATATAAATTAATTCTCGCAGAAAAATAAGAAGCGGGTGTTGTAGAGCGAAAATTAAAACTAATTGTCTGAATTTTTTGTTTGCTCTTGATGTATTTCGGCGTATTGTGCCAAGAATTCTAGATTAGAATTTAACCCTAAAAGAAGCACTCGGAAAGCCTAAGTCGTGAATAAAATATATTTACTAATTAAAATGAATTTCTTGAGAGAACAAAGTCCTCTGTAGGGTGCACATTACTTGTAAAGTCGTCATGATCATCAATTGTCCCTCTTGTCGACCTTCGTGGTAGAGTGTTAAGAGCTCCGACTTCCATACCAAAGGTCCGAGTTCGATTCCCGGCGAAAGCAGTGTCATTGTAACACTGTCTTTGCTCTGGTGTAGAATTCTCGTGACAATAAAATGGCGATAGATTGGCTACCTATCACATGTCATAAGAATCACAAATCACTCCTTTGAGGGGGTGCCGATTATCTTGCTGGGGGAGGGGTCACTTCACTCCCTCCTGTGCCTCCTGCTGTGCATTATTTCTTTTTTATTCTTTCTCTAACATGTGCTATTTATGTATCAATTGTGTATTTTCATTTGATGTTGTATTGCTATGTGTGTACGGCGGGACATCGAGGGAGAGTAGCTTAGCTTAAATGTGGTCTGGGTCTCCCTTGGTTGCAAATATATATTATTATTATTTTTTAACGTAAGTCCCGCATGGACGGGGGACGGGCCTAGGGAGTGCACGAGTGAAGCTGACGAAAGGCGCCGCTGCGCCTATAACAGCTTCGGGTAAGCGGAGGGAGCCCTCTATGGCTCGGCCATATTAATAATGTCATAAGAATCAATAGAATAGCTAAAATAAATTGGGTTCAAACGACCTGTTGTATGCAAGGAAAAATAAAGACTGTTTCTTCACGGTTGTAGGTCATTGGTCTGGTGTAGAATGCATGTGACAATAAAATAGCGCTAGATTAGCTACCTATCAATGTCACGAGAATCACTATGATGGCTATATACCATTAACATCGATTTGGGTCATGCTGTCATTGATATAAAGAGCGATTCTACAAAATAATAATAATAATAATAATAATGTCCAAACCAACGTTGTGATCCTTTCATAATTTTGTTCATAAAGGCAGAAACATACTATTAACACGCGACGTGGCGTGTTTACTCCCACCATCGGCAACACGTCGATCTAGCTCGTCTGGATCGGGTGGCGTGTGCGTGCATGGCGTCGCGTCGGGTGTTCGTAGTGTGATTCTGTCCATAGAAAACAATACAATTTGATTCGACTCAACACGCATCACGTGGCATCGGGTGGCGTGGCGTGTTAATAGTATGTTTCTACCTTTATACTTTATTTCGCTCTACATTTCATTCTGATATCAGCATTTTAAATTCACTTAGCATTATAATCTTATATCGTTTTACCACGCTTAAGGCACTAAGCGGTCACTTATTTCTGCCTACCCCATCGGAGAGACTGCGCCATAGTTAGTTAGTTGAGAGAAAAAATACTTTTCTAAAAATTCTATTAAGAATGGTCACCCTAGTTTATGATCATTAGGGTAACTTCATGTTGAAAAACAGACAAATAAATATGTACTTACGTTTCTCGTGTTTAGATTGTACTTGGTAAACAAGCAAAAGGATCACATCCAGTAATTCACATCCCCTTCTGTCTGTTGGCTCTTGTATCTTCACACATCTTCAGAGATAATTGTTTTGCACCGCTTCAAGATCAAAACACCTTAAAGAAAAATCGCGGTATACCCTGGAATTAAAATTAATATATAATTTAAAAAATACTTCATTAGTTGATTTAACTTAATTCTATATATTGATGAAAATGTCTGTATTGTGAAAGTTTTGATATCCAAATGAGATTGAAACTTTTTTCTTTGCTAGGGCAAATAAATGAAAGCCATTAACTACCCGCGACAGCGCCGACATCAATTGTTCTTTACTCCGTCACGCAGAACCAACCTGCCTTTGGTGATCAGAAGTAGGAAGAGCAATTCGGACGCTGAATCTAATCATCTCGTATTTGGACAGGTGAGGCAGTATTCATAAAAAAATTATTGCAAATTCTGGAAAGAGTACTGCCTCACTGACGTCGACATATTTGGATTCCTTCTGATATGTATGATTTTTTGATCTCATGTTGTTTTATCTTATCTTTGTAACACCGTTTTGTGTCCAAATGAGTCGCCTAAATGTTTTATCGTTTGTAATGTCTCATTTGTGTATCATGTATAAATAAATAAATAAATAAACAAAAATAAATAAATTAAATGGAATAAAACTTCTAGAATTCCGTCGTTTTCTTTAGAATTTTATTTAAATTTAATATATTTTTACGCAAATGTTCAAAAATCTTTTTTTTACTGTGACATTTTTTAAATATATTAATTTATCATATTATCGAAGAAAACATAACTTTCTGAATGTTAAAAAATGTTAAATGGGATTAACATGTTTTGCCTTTATTGGTATTATCATATGCCAATCGAAACGAAAAAGGTTGGCTGGCTATTGCGTTTTCTTACTTTGACTATGGGCGACTCTTAGGGGGTACTACAATCCAGCAAAATACTACCCCGAAGTCAATTTCCTATGTCGTGTCCTCCCCTTGAAAGTTATTATTATTATTATTATTTTAAATTTAATACTTATTTTATTTCAACCATTTAAATCTTGATAAGATGGTAGAAGTATGTATTATGACCTTCGCTACTCCGAAAGTCCCGGGTTCGATTCCGGGGGTGGCACGTGGCAGTGAGATTGTCACACTGTCTTTGGTCTGGTGCAGAATTCACGGGACAGTAAAATGGCGATATATTAGCTACCTATCACATGTCACGTGAATCAATCCTTTAAATCTATTTGGTTCGCGCTGTAATAATGTAAACAGCTAATAATAATAATAATTTGCCATATAGAACGAAACTGCATGTTTTTTTTTTTAATATAATGCGTATTTTTTTTTCAATCATTCAAATTTTGATGAGATTGTAGAAGTATGTGAGGAAAGAATAGAATGGCGTTCCATTTTCTCTATTGGCACATGTATCTACGATGAGAAATCTCGGGATCATCTCTCGATATCGAGAGGATTTGTGACATTGCACTGAGGATGTTGGGCTTCATAGTCTGGACCGGAAGAATTTTCAGAGATCCTAATGTGCTCAGAGTCCTATACAACACGTTGGTTCGGAGCAGACTCGAGAATGGTTTTGTGACATTAAAACCTCACGAGGTGAGATATTCCGTTATACTGGAGAGGGCTCAGAAGAAAATTCTGAGATAACTTTACATGAGGGAGTATGGTAGTTATTTGTGGCTCTATCCCTTTCTTTTGGGAATGCTCGGAACCAATTCTCTACAGCTTGATGGGCATCTAATAACCCATTTCTTCAGATTAATAAGATTATATTTCGAGAACTCTGCCGTACTGGAGGATTGGTATTTTTGTCCCCGATAAGTATCTCCGAAAGCGACAGCACAGATTGTTTTACCTACCGGCCGCCAAAACTAATCTGACTCTGGTGACACCGGTGGGAAGAGCAATTAGTCTGCTGAACACGGTCTCCTCGGAGATCGACGTCTTTCATATTAGTGAAAGTACGCTCAGGGGACAAATATTCTCGACATTAGAAAGCATTACCTAATGTCGAATTATCTCTAATGCGTTCTTGGTATTATGTTGAATGTATCTAAGATTTTACCTGTACTCAATAGAAGCCTAAAACATTTATGCTGTTTGTAATGTCTTTTGAGTAAATTAACTTATTTGATTTGATTTTTCCAGTTATAGTTTAAATCTTTAGCTAATTTACCATAGCGGTAAAATGAGATATATATTTTTAAATTTCCGTTAATAAATTATGCAATTAGATAAGCAGCAGTTATGAAAAAAAAAAGAATTGAAAAAAGAACATTATTTAAAAAAAATCAAATATTCAAATAAGCTCGGCGCCAATTTGTGAGGAGAAAAATTCTCCACGCGGATAATCCGAGGGACAGGTCATTTAATGTAATGATTTACCATTTGCTAAAGCTAACAAATCCATCGATTTTCTTAGATTTGGAATCTTATTAAAATGGCTGAATTAATTTATTTCTAAGAACAATGATACTGTCAGCGAAAAGCACCGTTGAAAAGATACAGGATGTTTAAAATATAAAAAAAATATTAAAATAATATAAAATATCATAATTTCATCAATGAGATAGGACACGTTTGTGAAAAGTGCTATAAAGTATTGTAAAAAAACAATGTGATGGCGATTACTGATTTTTTTGACATCTATTTAAAAAAAAAATCATGTTCATGTAATACAAAACAATGTTTATGTATTCTCGCTAGATGTGGTAATATATTCGGTCATATAAACTTTTTAATTGTTTAATATTCAATGGGCTTGCACAATGCTTTAATTATAAGAAAGACGAGACATAGAGGTTAGATATGAGACACAAATACGAGACTCAAATATGAGATTCAAATATGAGACCTAACTATGAGACACAAGTATGAAAAATAATCATGGGACACAAATATGATACACAAATATGGGAAATAAATTTGACAACAAATTTGACACACAAATATGACACACAAAAACATGAGACACAAGTATGAGACACAAATATGAGACAAAAATATGAGACAAATATATGACACAAAAATGTGTCGCACAAATATGAGACACACATATGAGACACAAATAAGAGACACTAGAAGAAAAAAATATATGAGATTTAGAGATGAAACAAAAACTAGATTTTCCTTTTTTAAAGAAAATCGAATTCATTTGTTTATTTTTTTAATGTTTCTTATCCAATAACAACATATGGTGTTGAGATGGTTTTGTTCTGAAGACTTCCGAGATGAAAACACTGAGGAAGATAGCAGACAAGACGCTGAGAGATCGCGTTAGAAACACCATAATTAGAGAGATATTTGAGGTTGAGCATATTATAAGATGGAGTAGACAGCGAAGGAGGGACTGGTACAGTCATGTCCAAAGAATGGACACCACCAGACTCCGCTATATTGCACTACATAATCAGCCTCAAGGGACTCGTCCTCGTGGAAGACTTCCTTAAAGATGGAAGCTGGGAATCCACCTCACAGAAGGAGCAACCATCTGGAGAAAAGACATAGGTCTACAACAAGGAAGAAGAAATAAAGAAGAATTCATTTGAATAAATAAAAACGCACTTAATATTATCACAAGATTTCAAACATTGTTTTTAATTGCAGACATGTTTTAGTCCATACTCGGTCCTTCTCTCGTGCACAAGAATTTAAAGGTCAAAATGTGTGCACAGGAGGAACGAAACATGTCTCTAATTAAAAAAAATAACAATTAAGTGTTGCGATAATGTCAATTTGAATAATTTCTTTGATTTTCAATTTTCAATTTTCAATTTTCAAAGAAATTATTCAAATTGACATAGTAACAAATACACACAAAGGTTCGAAAAATCACGAAAATTTGACATTCGATATATTATTGTAATAGTTGATAATATCAACAAAGGTTGACGAAACAGCTGTCGCGTAAAATAAAAATACATAATAATACATCAAAAAAAGTTTTTTAGTTTTATAAAGATTGATTATATCTTAATAGAGACGAAGATGTAAATAGTTTTCTGGGAACAGAAGGTGGTGGCCGAGGAGCTTACGGGACTTATGACCTGTCATTGGTTGGGTTGAGCGATCGCTTTATGTTTAACAACATTCCCCATTCCGCATTTTTTTTCCTTATGACCACCCATGTAAAGAAAGTTTTTTAATTTAAGAGTTTATAATTTAAAATAGTTTAAATTTAGAACATCCTGTAACGTCCTCCGTCCGGGTGATTGACATAAGGCATTACAGCATCGTTTCTTTGATTAATTATCGAATTTCCGTTAAAGGAGTTTCCGCCATTCTTCAAATAACCAATCAGTGACTGTTTTTTAACCTTTTTATTCCCTAATGTAGCAATCAGGGGGTTGAAGAAAAAACCTTCGCGATCTTATATACACGCGTATTAGTGATGGGATTTCGCTTTACTTGGGGGAACCTTAGTAACTTTTTGTATACAATCCTCTGAAGCCAATAATTTATACGAATCAAAACGTCTGTTTTTTTTAAGTTTTATTTTATTTTATGGGACTGACATGTTTTGCCTAGGTGTTTATTATTATTCTTCTTCTTCTTCTTCCTCAGCCTATTCCCGTCCACTCCTGGACAAAGGCCTCTTCCATTCGCTTCCATGTCACACTGTCTTGTGCAGACTGCATCCAGGTTATTCCGACGTGTCTGTTCAGATCATCCTTCCACCGTAGTTGCGGTCGCCCTGCACTTCTCCTTGCGTTCCACGGTCTCCAAGTCAGCAGTCTTCTTGTCCATTCTTCATCTGAGCTTCTGACTACGTGACCTGCCCATTGCCATTTAGAGTCGCACCCGGTGGATGATGTCAGTGACCTTTGTCTTTTCTCTCACCGTATCGTTTCTGACTCTGTCTCTTAGGCTTATTCCTAACATGTCTCTTTCCATGGCTCTTAAGGTCACTCGTAGTTTCTCGGCACTTTGTTTGGACAATGTAACAGTTTCAAGACCATAAGTACCAACTGGCAAAATGCAGGCTTTATAGACTTTTCGTTTCAGGTTATTTTCGTTATTTTACGGTTTTGAAGGATGTAACTCATGTTTCCGAAAGCTGCCCAGCTTAGTCCAATTATTATTTTTAGGATTCTTGGCCCAATCAAATATTGTGTCCCAGGTATATATATTCTTGGACATTTTCAATTCTGTTGCCGTCCACGTATTTTTATTACGTGTCACAAAGGCATCCCAAATTCGTTAGACTTGAGGGTCTTTTTAATCACTCAGCCGGCTTCGTTTTAGATAAATATTTTTCTTTCTGTGTTAAACAAAGTATATTAATAGATAAAAGTCTGCCGAATTCGATTTTTAGTGAGATGAACGTGTAATATCATTTGAAGATCAAAGCAAAGGAAAAATATGTAAAAAAATAAAAAAAGTTTAAACGTAAACAAATAATTAAGGCTTAGGGATAAATTAAATAGAAAATTTAGCATCATACAAACCTTTTCATATTTTCTTAACGGTATGGTAGATGAAGTCTAACAAAAAAAGATATTTGATTTATTTTTCATATTTTATGTTTTTCGTACAATTTATACGTTATTTGCTTTGAACATAAAATCAATAAACGTATCTTACATAAAAAATACATTAACTTACTAACTAACCATCACGCCGTCTCCCCGGAGGAATATGCAGAAAATAATGGACTGCCAAAATGTTCTTTCCTGAAGTATTTCTCTTGCATCCTCGTGTCATGCACGCGCGTCGATTTCTCTGACTCCTCACTGGACAACATTCAATAATTGATTAATTTAATCGTGTCACGTTTTCCTCGGTCTTCTTCTATTTCAAGTTCCATTTACATCGTTAACATATTCATTTCATGTGTCCAAACCATCTTAATAATCTTTTCATTATTTTGTTCATAACACCATCATTCGCACCGCATTCACCCTGCGAGGGGTGCGATGTTAAGTTTCTCTTATGTGTGTTATTCATAACTTTATGCGTTATTAATTAATTATTAACTAACCATCACGCCGCCTCCCCGGAGGAACAGGCGGAAAGAATGGACTTCTACACTTTTCTTTCCTGACGTATTTCTCTTGTTTTCTCAATATTCATACATCGTTTCATGAACGCGCATCGATTTCTCTGACCTCTCACGTGACCGACTTCAATATATGATTTACTTGTTCATGCTAAGTTTTCCTCGGTCTTCCTATATTTCAGGTTCCTTTTACATCGTTAACATATACCTTTTTACCGTTCTTTCCATGTGTCTAAGCCATCTTGATAATCCTTTCATTATATCCATTCTCATTGTTCTCATTGCTCTATTAAAATATAGCATTACGCACTTAGAGACATTGGATTGCATTTGATTACTGTGACTCCAGTTAACGATATTATTAATGTTGCAGAAATGGGCAGGACATGTCACCAGACAGGAAACAGGAAGATGGGCACCCAGAGTTTTGATGTTGAGACCGTGGGAGGAAAAAAATAGCATCAGTTGACCCCAAAAAAGATGGGCTGACGACCTAATTCCAATCAGTTGAAGAAGATGGATGGGCGTCGCTCAGGATAGAGAAAAATGGAGAACGTTTGAAGAGGCCTACATCTATCGGTGGAGTGACGCCTAAAGAAGAGGAAGAAGAGAACACGTATAAAGATGATAATGATTCTACTATTATATATTAAATATTCTACTCAGTCATAAATAATAATACTAACTAACTAACCATCACGCCGTCTCCCCGAAGGGGTAGGCCGAAAGAATGGACTGCCACACTTTTCTTTCCTTACATATTTCTCTCGTTTCCTCAACATTCATACACCGTGTCATGCACACGCGTCAATTTCTCTGACTCCTCACATGGCCGACATTCAATATTTGATTTATTTGATCGTGCTACGTTTTCCTCGGTCTTCCTCTATTTCTGGTTCCATTAACATCTGGTTACATTTATATGTTAATAATACTATATAGTTATAAATAATAATCAATGAAAGCGAAAATGGCCGTTCACAATGGAGTTCTGGTCCCAACCCTTATGTATGGAAGCGAAGCATGGAATTGGCAGAAGAAAGATGAGAGCAGAATAGATGCGGAAGAGATGATGTCCCTAAGATGTATGTGTGGTAGAACAATGTTCGACATAATCTCAAATGCTGATTTTAGAAAGGAATGTAGAGCGAAAGAAGGTATTATGAATAAAATTATGAAAGGATCGCTGCGTTGGTTCGGACATATGGAGCGCATGGGTGAAGAAAGAGAGAATACGTTAACGAATACGTTAACAATGTAAATGGAGTACGGAGTCGAGGTAGACCAAGGAAAACATGGCATGAACAAATTAATGTCAGAAGCCGGAAGAATCGTCGTGCGTGTATGACTCGCTGTATGAATGTGGAGGAACCTAGAGAAGTATGTCAGGATAAAGTATTGTGGCGATCCATTCTCTCTGCTTTCCCCTGCGGGGAAACGGCGTGATGGTTTGTTGTTATAATAATAAATAACGCAGGCAAGCAGTGGCTGATATATCGTGTAACCTGCCAGCGAAAAACTGTGATTTTTTTGGTGTCCTGTTATTAAAAAAAAATTACCGCAACCCAGTTTTTTTTTGCACAACAAATATTTTTTTTTTCTTATGAAAAGAATTTCGTTTATAAAATAAACGCATTATAGGACTTCCATCGTTCAACCGCTGATCAAAAACATTAAATACAAATATCTCCGAGAGCGACAACATAGATTGTTTTACATACCGACCGCCAGAACTAACCTACCTCTGGTGACACTGGTGGGAAGAGCAATTAATCTGCTGAACTCGGTCTCCTCGGAGATCGACGTCTTTCATATTAGTGAAAGTACGTTCAGAAGGCAAATACTCTTAATTCTGGAGAGTATCCTGTCTTCCTAATGTCGAACCATCTCTCATGCGTTTCTGGTAGTATACTATACGAGTACACAATATATTATTTTACCTGTTCTCAATATATGCCTTAAAATAAAATTTGTAATGTCTATTGATGAAACAAACTGATTTGATTTCAATTACATTGATATGAATGTTATTCACATGGCAGCAAGGGATTCGCTTCATTGAAGCGAATCGAAATGATTCGCGTAGCATTGTTGCACTACTTTCTGTTAAACTATTACATAAGGGTGTTAGTTGAAGTTTGCCGGTTTTACTCATAGATGTCGCTAGAGATATGTATACATTTCTATGATTTGTCATCTATGTCATATTTTTCTATGGACATTAACCTTCAAAAATACACAAGTTACATTCTGCCAAAATAATAGTGTCATAGTTGTTTACCTCAGTGAATATGTCGAGTTTCGTTCCAAGTAAATCGCATTTGCGGCATTCGTTGCTTTTCTTATTTCATCAAAAGAAAAAAGCAGTTAAAGCTCATCGGTTGCTGGTAGAAACTTATGGTGAACATGCTCCAGTGATTAGAACATGTAAGACATGGTTTCGTCAATTTAAAAGTGGAGATTTCGATTTAACAGACAATGAACATCCTGGTGCAACGAAAAAGTTCGAAGACGAGGAATTGCAGGCGTTATTGGATGAAGACCCAACCCAATCGCAACAACAATTGACCCAAACACTTAATGTGACCCGAGAAGCAATTTGCCAACGTTTAAAAGCCATGGGAAAGATCCAAAAGTATGGAAAATGGGTACCACACCAAATGAACGAGAGACAAATCGAAAATCGTAAAACCACCTCATACAGCTAAAGTGGTGAAGAACACTCTCAAAGCATTGAATTGGGAAATATTATTGCACCCGCCGTACTCTCCAGACCTTGCCCCGTCCGACTATCACCTTTTCGCATCGATGGGACACTCACTCGCAAAAAGTCGAAAAATGGCTCGTCGAATGGTTTGCCTCGAAATTGAATTTTTTTTTTGGAATGGTATCCATGATTTGCCTCAAAGATGGGCAAAATGTATCGAATCCGATGGTCAATACTTTGAATAAAAAAAAATTGAGATTCCCTTGAGAATTAAGCGTTTTCTTTATTAAAAAAACCGGCAAACTTCAACTAACACCCCTGGTATATGGATACACTCGAGTCGATTTTTTCCGATGTTTTAATAGTTAGCTAATTGAAACGTAGACAAATCCAACACATCAAAGATCATCAAAATCGGTCCAGCCGTTCTTGAGTTATAAATGGTGTAACTAACACAACTTTGTTTTATATAAATTTATAGATTTTGTGGCAGCTGTTGAATGCCGGAAGGCGTCCAATGTCTAAGCCGAGAAGAAAGGATATTGAATCTTAAGGATTTGAATGGCAAACTTTATCCTAGTAAGCTTTCAGTGAAGGAGATTCTACGGTGATAGAATTTCATATCATATCTGTAGCATGCTCGCTGGGTGTGAGGCCCGGCACACTTTTTCCGATATTAATAAAAAGTAGAGAAATAGAGATCTTACGAGAGGGGTTTATTCTGACTAACTTTATTAAATTTGGGGGTTTTGCGCCCCCTGCGAGGGGTGCGATGTTAAGTCTCTTTTATGTGTTATTAATAACGTTATACGTTATTAATCAACTTACTTTTCTCCGAAGGGATAGGCAGAAAGAATTGACTGCCACACTTTTTTCCTGATATATTTCTCTAGCTTCCTCAACCTCCATACATCGTGACACGCACGTGCGTCGATTTTTCTGATTCCTTACGTGGCCGACATTCTTATTTTTAAGACGAAGACGAAGATGAAAATTGTTTTTTTTTTTTGGAAACAGGATATGGTGGTCGAGGCGTTTATAGGACTTATGTCCTGTCATTGGTTGGGTTAAGCGATCGCTTTATGTAATACAACATTCCCCATTCCGCCCTTCTTACTTATTTTTGTCAATATTAAATATGGATATTTATTTCAGACCATAATAAATGTATCAATAACGACGGCGACCTTCGTGGCAGAGTGGTAAGAGCTCTGACTACAACCATACCGAAGGTTTCGGGTTCGATACCCGGCGCTGACAGTGTGATTGTCACACTGTCCTTGGTCTGGTGTAGAATTGTCGTGACAATAAAATGGCGATAGATTAGCTACCTTTTGCATGTCACAAGAATCAATATATCAGCTAATAACAAATTGTATACAGATATTGGGTTCAAGCGACCTGTTGTATACAAAAAAAATGTAATTTTCAGTAAAATCTTCTTACATTGCCGTGTCAGGTTTCCCCGATGATGGCGATATCTGTGATGAATTCCTGGGAAGTGGTGCTGGAGTAGTTTACCGTTGTTTTCTCTCAGAATATTCAGCAAGGGTTGCTTCCCTTAGATGAGTGGGTTTATCCAGTCTAAACAGATCGTTATATCTACATAAAGGAGAAGAAGTAGAGAAGATATAAACATGAACATTGAATTGTATAACAGATTATCATTTGAGAAGCTGTGCAAAAAATCGGCAAATGTAATTAGGTCTCTTTTCGCGAAAACGCTACCTGGGAAGGGCTAATTTAAACCTATTGTCGGAAGGCCACAATGGGCTGGTTGGGAATTTAATCATTGCAGGTAACTCTGGCTCTCAAACGGTGGCTCGGTATCTCATGAGAACATAAACTTTTTTATAATCATTAATTTAAAACAGACCAACCTGAAACGAAAAGTCTATGAAGCCTGCGTTCTGCCAGTTGGCACTTATGGTCTTGAAACTGTTACATTGTCCAAACAAAGTGCCGAGAAACTACGAGTGGCCCAAAGAGCCATGTTAGGAATAAGCCTAAGAGACAGAGTCAGAAACGATACGCTGAGAGAAAAAACAAAGGTCACTGACATCATCCACCGGGTGACGAATTTAAAATGGCAATTGGCAGGTCACATAGCCAGAAGCTCAGATGAAAAGTGAACAAGGAGACTGCTGACTTGGAGACAGTGGACGGCAAAGAGAAGCGTAGGGCGACCGCAACTACGGAGGTGGCCTTTGTCCAGGAGTGGACAGGAATAGGTTGAGGAAGAAGAATAGAGTAGCCGCCGGACAAGTACTAACACGTTCAGTTGTATTTCTCTCCAAAAGCGCCTTCTGCTTCTTCCCCATCTTACTATGTCCTCAACACTACAGGCAGACCTTATCGTTTCATGTCTGATACGATCTCTGAGTGTTTTGCCTGCGATGGAGCGTAGGGTTCGCATTTCTCCTAATCAAGCTAATAATGTCCCGCAAAATTATATAAAA